>UCOH01007422.1:0-49381 GCA_900474275.1 Synergus japonicus
ATATAATATATATATTAAATAATATAAAAATATAATATAATAAAAAATATAAAATAAATAATATAATAAAGTATAAAAAGTAGTAAGTTAATAATAGAAGTTAATAAGAAAGGAATTCCTTTCTTATTAACTACGCCCTTTTGGCAATACTACGCTAAATTATTCCCTAACCACGCCCATTTATATGATGACACACTCATTTTTTCTGCAAATTTCTCTGTATTCTCCTCCTTTTTCGTGAAATATTACACCCGTATTTATATACATTTTCCACGTCCACTTTATTTAAACCACGCCTCTTATTCGCTAACCACACCCATTTATATTAGGAAACACCTCCTTTCTCCTTTAATGTGCGCTTTTTTAATATCGCTTTCGATTCTTCACTGACCACGCCTATTTTTCATTAAGCCACAACCCTTTCCTCATTAACCATGTCCATTTTCGTGAATTCACACCTTCCCTTAAACCACCTTCCATTCACTTCCGTCTTCTTTAATTATGGCACACATCTTCTTCAGATCTTGAACAATTAAAGAACCTTAAAAAATCATTCTCAAATTTTTCTAGAATTTTTTACTTGCTTTTACGCAACGTGTCTCAAATTGTTCCGATGTGTGTCCCTAATTATTTACTTTTTCACACCCATCTCCACCCACAACGAAGTTAGAGAGAATCTGTTTACAGCATGTATTAGAAAAGATAAATATTTTATGATAAAGATTAGCTCGAATAAAAAATTGAAAACCTTAAAATGTCAGTTTAAAGAGTGCTAAAGGAATGAATTTCTCTCCTTAGTGGAGCAAAAGGCGCAACATCGGATGAGAAGTTGTAGAAAGGTTTTTATATAGAGTAAGGGGTTGGCGAGGGCAAAGGTTTGAGAGTGGACTGCGTAATATAATTCAGTAAGTTTATGACTGGCCCGAGGGAGCAATGGCAGTTTGCATATAACTAGGGGTAAGTTTGTCGCGGGGCGAGCATCACGAAAAAGAGGTGGAGAAGGTCAGAGCGACAGAGATAGAGAAAGAAACACTGTGATAGAGAAGGGGTGGGTGGTTGGTTTGGCCATATTTCTTGTCTGGTGAGCTTTACGGTACCGAGCAACATTATGACCGCTGAATGAATTATCATTCCTCTCTTACAACTTGCATTCTTGCTTCCTCTTCCCTCAATAAGAAGAAAAAGGAATCCCTTCAGAGAAGTAGAAAAGACAAGAAAAATAACGCAGGAGTATATAATTTGATTGAAGGATCTCGAAATGTAAATATAACTTGTATTTTAAGTGTAGGTTTACCTATACTATCATGGTGACGGAAAAATTATGACAAGAAACCAGCAATTCTAAAAAATCCTGTTTTAAAATTGAACATGACATAACTCTCGTAGTTTTTTGTCACCTACATAAAGGTGACAAAAAATTCGCACTTTATTTGGAATCACCCATACTGATGCATTGAATGTCCTGAAATTTTCTGTATTTTTTTCTTCAAAAGAAGAACTCGTAAAAATTCAGCGGTACCGACAGCGGTTGTATGTGTTCACATTTCATCATGCGTTTTGTCCATACAACACAACCGTTTCAATGTACCATTGCAAAGTCGGATCGGAGAGCGGCCGCATACGGGAGAGAGGTTTATGTACCAGAAGTGATGGGTACATTTGTTCGTTATTTCGACGTGTTTTTGTTTTTACCCGACTTTATATACGACCGGATAGTGGAGCCACAAATATGCGACGAGATCGGCTGACGCGTATCTCGTTTGTTCCCTTTGGTTCCCTTTTTTTTATCATTCTGACATACCACCATTCTCCCGATTTTTGGTTGAGTTTTGCGAGTCGAAAGTTAATTTCGAATCACGCTTTTATATTCCGTACACATTCCGACTTTTCGGCGCTTTTTTCAGCGAAACTCTGCCTTCTCCTCCTTTTTTGAATTGTTGGTAATTCTAAAACCCAGAATTGAATTTCGATGAAATTTGAAGAACTTATAATGCGTTTCGAGAAAAATTATTTCGTTCTTCAAAAAACATAATTGGTTAATTAGAACCGAAGTTATAGCGTTTCAAAGAAAGAGCCCGGAAAAATTAAACTATTATAATAACTTCGCCATTTTTGCGAATTTTCAAAAATCACTTGGGAATATTTATATTCATTAAGAAAGGACTTAGGGACAAATCTCACTCCAAACATTCTTGTTATGATTTGACATGGACCTGTTGCGGAAATTGTCAAGATTGGGGAAAAAATTAAAAGCACCGAAGAATTATTGCCAAAAGAGCTGCACGAGTTAAAGGATTCGAGTTTTTGAAGCGTAGACTGAAATGCGATCTAACCACGAAATTGAGAAAGGGCAATTTCACATTTTGGGGATGCAATAGACACCCGCTGATCGTCATGTAATTAGGCGGTAGGTACGCGACGAGGCACGTGCAGACAATTCATCAATGCACCCGCTGCGCTGTTCCCCACTCGACCTACTCCATATCGCCCGCACGTGCTTCGTTCATAGGAAATTTCTCGTAACCATACCATGGTACTTAGGATTTTAAGTTAGTCACGCCATGATGCCTCGTGAGCGGCTGAAAAGGACGTATTCGACAAACTGTTCAAATACCTCATCATTATTCTTCTTTGAGCACATTTCCAAAAATGATAGAAAAGAAAAAAATTGATATTCTCTAATTAGGACGCTTTTTTAAAACGTAATAACTTCGATTCTAATTAAGCAATTATTTTTCTAAAAATAGGAAATAATTTGTCTTGAAACGAACTATAGGATCTGCAAATTTCATCGAAATCCAAATATGGGTTCTAGAATTACCGGAAATTCAAAAAAATCCAATGCAAAAATTGAATATGGTGCAAGTCCCGTAGTTTTGAATATTTTTGAAAATGCTTTGGACCTGGAATGCCTCTTATATAGAACTTTATTTTCACCTTGTTTCATTAAAATCTAAAATCCACTTGTAAATTTTGATATTCCTGATGTTTACTGACCCAGTGGTCCTTTCCTTGAACATCATAATTTCCGTATTCAAAAGACGTGGAATCGAGATGGACCCTGCATCATCAACTTTTTCTCACCCTTAAAATTCTCTAACGTGGCGTATTCTTAGATTGATGTGTTTGCTGAATCCACTGATAGATGGAGGCGCCCATGTTGTCGGCGCCCTTTCCATTCCCTTAACATAGACAAATGCTTCCTTCCCTCCCTATAAATACCTCGCAGATTTATTATGCGAAACCATCTCCCGGATCTTGTCGTGTAACGTGATGCAGAGAAAAAAATCTCTTCCGGTTTCTCAAAATGGGTGTTGGACTCAAGCTCTAATAAAAAATTATGGGGAAAAACTGTTACATTATTTATAAATAACCCAAAGAGTCAATAAGAAATTAGTTTCGCTTTGCAAAAACGTTACGAAAAATTATCGACAGAATTTGCAAGTATTTGTTAACAGATTGGGGGGACAGGTGTAATCATTGGAAGGACAATAGTACGTATTATCCATTGGAATCGAAACCTCGCGTTACACATCTGTAAATCCAACGGAATCCGACAGCAGGCTCGATAGCTCGATACCAGCTATAAATAGCCTCCCCACCAAGCCTCACCTATTTTGTCGAACTCGATTTGGGATTAATTCGCCACGTGCAAGCACACTCGCTTTGAACATTAAAACCAGAATTGAATTTAGTAACTGCACTGTTCTATTTTTATCTTTCCCGCGTCCACTAACTTTTTAAAAAACACTTTTTTAAATTAAACTCTCTTTCCACGGCATATGTAAAGTCCTTCACTAGTGATGAAAAATCTCCTCAAGTGGTTTTTTAAAATTCCAAAAAATGACGGAGATATGAGACGCCCCTTATTTTGCAAAACGCTACGCACATATTTATATATTTACTCTGACCTCTTTTATTAAACCATATCTCTTCTTCACTGACCACGCCTATTTATATTAAGACACGCCCATTTCCTCCTGTATCGCGCCTATTTATAAAACCACGTCCTTTAATTGAGATCGGTTTCTCGATAACTGGACAAAAACTATTTTATTAAAATATGTCCGTGATAAAGTTTTTGAATTTAAAGAACTCTTCTATATACTTTCTTGCCTTTATTGAAAATTCCTCATAAATGAAATCTTTCTCTCTGTACTTTCTTTCTATAATTATGAGCAACTACATTCCCTCTTTACACGTTAACTGCAGCCTTTCATATGTCAATAATGGGATCTCGTATTGAAGAAGAAGTTGAAAGAGCAACGAGGGTTGCGTGTTTGTGAGCACTTCTAATGACTTGTTACTGGCGATACCTTCATAAGCAAGGAGTACTGAGTAGAGGAAGGCCAGGGACAAGTGAGGGGTGTTCCATGAGAATGTGGATTTCAATGGTTCAGGATCCCGTTACCCTCTTAGTAAGGGAGTTGCCTACCTACAAGTTCGTCTCCCTCCTTTCACACCGCGACACCAATGGCCAATGTGTGCCCTTCGTTAGGTGAGTATAGTCTCTATAGCAACCCCGTTTTGGCTGTCAAGAGAACAGTTCCTTCCAATCTTATCCAACTTCATCTTTTAATGCTAATGAGCAATTTATATTTAATTTCATCTTTTTCCTAGATTTCTCCAAAAGTACTTTGAAATCCCATAAAATCATATGAAATGTTTTAAAATCTCTTGAATTATTTGAAATCTTGTATCGCGATAATTTGATTAAATAATTACATTATTCTCAACTATTGACATTTTTAAGCAGTTTTTTTATGATTTCTTATACTTTCTGATTTTAGATAACTTTCTTCAAGCATTAAGTATGAAGATCGATTTATTAGAATTTGCAATATGTAGAAGTTAACAGCAGATAGAGATACTTAAGAAGATTTCAAAGCTGTCGCACTTCCCACAAGGATTTCCCCGAAGGCGCTTTACTTTCCTGACTGTTCTCGACGGCTGTCGAGAAAACCAAAATAACTTAATTAAAGAATTTCCATGAATTTAGTGGTTACCAGTAAGAATACATATTTATGATTCGATCGCTCTGGGGCTAGGAGTTCGAAATAAGTCAGCGAACCGGAAGAACAAGCTCGTTCAAGTATTGTACTAAGTAGATGTAAAGTCGGTGGTCGCAAATTCATATTTTTTTCGCAAAATCAAATTTAACTTTTCGCTTCGTTCTTCTTGGAAGTTTTCAAGAAGAAACTTGTTTTAATGATTTTATTAAAATTAAAATCTCTTTTTAAAAAATATTAAAAGAATTTACTGGAATGGAGAATAACTCAAACAAAATTAAAATATTTGAAAAGATTTTTTTAAATTAAAACAAATTTAAAAATCAAGAAATTTCAAGGGATTTCAAAATATTGCAAAGAATTTAAATTATTCCAAATGTTTTCAAGATATTTTAACAGATTTCAAATATATTTAAAAAAAATTCCAAGAGATTTCATAATATTTTAATATATTTGAAGAAAATTTGATAAGACTAAAAGAATTTAAAAGATTTCATGAAATTTCAAGGAATTCAAAAATATTTAATAACAATTAGAAAGATTAGAAGATTTCATGTAATTTCAAAGAATATTTTAGAAGACTTCAAAGGATTTCATGGAACGCTAAAAGATTCAAAGAGATTTGAAGAGTTTTAAGAAACTTTTGTAAAATACTGTGAAATATAATTAATTAACTCGAAATCTCTTTAAATATTTTTAAATCCTTTGAAATCCCTTGAAATCGTTTGAAGTATTATTAGAAATTACTTGAAATCTCATATTACTCACGAAACAGTATGTTTGAATTAAACAAAATTTATTTGATTCAAAGAAATTTTTTGTTTGACCCTATAGCAATGATACGTTTGTTTGATTAAAACAAACTTTTTTCTGAGTGATAAGATATTCTGAAACCTCTTGAAATTGTTTGAAATCTTGTAATCCCTTTTAATCTCTTTGAATTTTCTAAAATACATTGAAATCTCTTGGATCTCTTATCATCCTTTGAAATTCTTTGAACCAATCATTCGAAATCTTTCAAATGCGTCGAAATCTGTTGACATTTTTTTAAAGTCCCTCAAATCTCATGAAACCTTTTGAATGCTTTTAACATCTTTTGAAATCCTCTGAAACTTTTTAATATCTTTTTTAAAAATCCGAAAATATTTTGAAATCTCTTTCAAGTTATTTAAATCCTTCGAAATTCTTCGATTTTCTCTTTTTTATTAAATTTTCTTCTATTATATACTTTATTCTTTACGTTATCCATTTTTTTTACTTTGGTATTTTTTCTACAACTTATATCACTAAATTATTCCTAAAAATATATCTTTCTTTTTAATCGCAGTGAGATTACTTTGCTTCGCTTATAATTACGTTTTTTTCAATAAAAGTAATAAATGATGTTCTTGTTGTTCAGCTATTTACAGTTTATATGAAGTCACAGGGGTGGAGAAAAAGAAAGTAGGAGATGGAAAGGCGGAGATTAGGTGCTGCAGAGGAGATGGGTTGGTTAAAAAGGCAGAAGCGGGCCAGCAGTACGCATCAGAGACATCAAAGGAGCAAGACGAAATGAAATCCAACCGCTGTCCGTCGTCTCTCTGTGCTCCTACTTTTTCCTCATTTCCTTGCTTTCCTTTATCCACTCTTGCTTTCCACTATCCACCAAACCTCCACCTTTTTCAGTGACTTCATCTTACCTGATTTCTGCATTTGGAACCATTTTTTCCAGATTTTTTTTTTCGAAAGATTTCACATCATTTTAAAGAATATGAAAAGATTTCAAAAAATTTCAAAAGGTTTCGAAATATTTAAAGAGATTTAAGGAGATTACAGGATTTCAAATGATTTCAAGGGATTTCGAAAGATTTCTAAAATATAAAAACCAGGATTGGGTTCACATGCAAAATTTTTTTCCTCGTAATCAACCCTTGTTGGCGTAAGAATATTTTCAGTAAAATGATATATATGTAAAATAAAATTTGAGGAATGATGCATGCGTCGAGTATCAATTATAGAGAGATTATCTCTCTTCGTGCCTCAGAATCGGAAAAATTTAAGTCGAAACCCATAAAACGAAAATCCCACAGATCGGAATGGTAAAAGACAAATTGCGGTGTATTCTTGGTAGCGCGACCGCAATGTCGTTTATATTTACGAGCAGCTCGTATGCGGATATATATTGTATATATTCTATATATTGTATACATGTAATATTAGGGTGGTGTACCACACTGCTCTACTTGCGCAGACGAAGGCCCTGGGGCCTCTACTGCCTCGCTCAAAAAACATTCAAATCAATTCCGCCCGGCTTGGTCCAATGATGGCGGCCAATGTTGTGCAACATAAGACGAGCCCTATCCTTCCCCTGCCTTACCTTCTTCCTCTTTTACACATATTCTCGTGCTCACGTACACACATTTTTATACATGGATTTATGTATATGTACATGTGATCATAGAGATAAAACTTCGAGGTTGGTCGTTGAGAATAGCAACAAGATAAAACTGTCTCATTTTTAGGAAAAAGATTTTCTTCCTTTTGCAGAGTCCACAGGGTGTCCATAAATATATTTCTAAAATTAATCATCTGGTACAGTGCCCAGAATTAAAGTGCCTTCCTTTGTAAGCATGTCAATCCAACCCTGGTTTCCATGAGATTCTAATGAAAACCAGCATTAGGCTTGACATGTTTATACAGAAAGGCTCTATAGTGTATAAAGAACAATATACAGGTATTATACAGGGCAGTGTATCTTCAGGCAAAACTAGATATTTTAATAAAACTCTTTTTTTTCATGTTTTACAGTGTTCGAGTCATTTTTGAAACCCAGCCAAATGATTTCAATAATCGATTTCAAAAAATTCCAAAACTGTATCTTCAAACCTTCTAAAATCCAATTAAATCCCATAGAATCTCTTGAAATGCGTTGAAATCTTTTGATATCCCTTGAAGTCATTTGGAATCTCTTAAAATCTTTAGAAATCCCATGAAATCATTTCAACTATTGAAATCTCTTTAAAAGATTTCAAAGGATTTCAAGAAGTTCCAAGATATTTCAAAATATTCTTAGATATTTGAAAAAAATTCCATAAAATTTCAAAAAAACATAAAAAATATCAAGTTCTTAATTTATTAATAAAAAAGTAGATCAAGTAAAGAATAAAAAAAAGAATGCAAATCGAATAGAAGAAAGCAAATTTAAATATCGCAAACTGACTAAGTTCTCCGAATTCATTTCTTATTTTTGGTTCCAGAACTTTCCCTCTTTGTCTGTACACTCTTCTCCAATACCTTTTTACAGATCAGTAAACACGCAGACCGCGAGAAATCGTTATATTTCTCGAGGCAATTTCGCAGGGGACGTGATACCTAACCCCCTCTGAATGTTTTATAGTTACGTCACTGTTTTCAATGCCCTTTTTTGGTGCCGCTACGATCCCCCATTGCCATATCGTTGGTCCTAGAATCGAATCGCCTTCATGCTAATAATGCGATGATAGCACGAGCCGCACGCGGCAGCTCCCACGACTACCCCTCGTTCCACCCTCTCGCCTCCCGGCCATGTCCTTCCACCCTTTACAACACCTCCTACGTTGATGACTTATGTCCACGTCCCTGTCGTTCTGCCGCTCATAATCGTGCAAATATCCCGTCACGTGTAATGGCCGGAATATTTCTTCAAGGGGGTTACTTCGAGTCACAGTAATAAGGCAAAGTGTATCCAAATCAAACAGTTTCATTTCGATCCAATCCAAATAAATCCAGTCAATATAAGTGAATCCTAATTTATTCAAAGTCAAAATTCCGAAATGAAAAGAATTCAAAAAGATAGAATTTTTCCTATCCGAAACTTTCACCCGAAAGGTCATTCCTGCACTTTCCAATTGATTGATTAATTCGATCAATCAATCCGTTAGGGCTTTGGGACCACTCAGTGGCCCCAACAGGAGCCCAGCTGGGGCAACTGCTTTAAAATGCTGCAAAATCTCGTAATACATTCTTCTCTCATACCCTTAACTGAATCAATCGAAAAATTAGACATGTTTCGAAAGTTGCACACATGGATTTTAAAGAATTCGCTAAAAATTCGCACGCATCAACGCGTTAACACTAGCTGGCAGTAAGATGGTTCAACCTATCAGGGACTGATGTGTACGGGTGGAGGGGGCGGGTGAGTTAGGTGAGAAGGATTTGGGAGGGCAAGGGGGGAGTTAGAAGGTATCCAGGAAAGCAAATCGGCGGTGAAGGGGGATCGTGAGGTGGTGGGTTACGTTTTGGGGTGAATCGGGGAGGCACAGGATTTCACGGGAGGCTGATCACGAATGGACGCGTCTCCCGCAGTTCTGCCACTGACAGCTAGGAATTGGAATTGCATCGGCGTCGCTCGATAGCCAGCCATCCACAGCATCCAGACAGAACAGCCAATGTGCCTGGATAGGCCGCGTTTGGCTGTTACTTTGCTGTCGCTACGTAGCCACGTTTGACTATACAGGAACGCTCTGGAATCTAGAATCTCTAAATGCTTCGATCCCGTTTGAAGCTCTCGGATCTCGGCGTTCTTGGATCGAAGATCCTGGACCGGAAGTCCACTGAGATTCAGCACGCATATATATATTAGACCGGATTCGGACAGATGGACAAGCGATGTGGCCATATTGCTGACCCTTCCTCTCTCACTTGTCGGCTGAACTGAATCTGTCCTTCAGAATCACCACTCTCTCGGATATATGAGATTGGACGATTCGACCCTGGAGATATTGCGCTCCAATGCGTTCTACCATTTTAGGTGAGGTCTCTGAATCGTCTTCTTGAATTGCGAAAAATGCCGCTGAGAATATATCTTTGGCTGTCTTTTGTCATCCTTTGTCATTTAAAGCATCGGCAGGAAGAAAAAAATGGAAAAAATGAACGTTTGGTCACTGTAGTTTGTGTAACTGGACTAGGGGGGCTTTGACCACAAACCCCTACGCGCTATGTGCGTCAACCTCCATTTTATATTATTTTATTTTTAGTTTTAATATACCTGAATTAAATCTTAAACTTTGGTTGATTTGAGTATCTTTTAAATGTCAATAAATCATTATCACCAACATCGATAACCTCGTTGTCTAGCAGATTAATAATCAAGTTTTTAAAGTTAAACGTAAAATCAGAAACAATCTTCACCATTCGCAACGCTATCGGGTGACCAGTAATCGAATAAAAAAAAAATTAATTATGTGAACATAGACTCAAAATGTTAATTGTTCTGGTAAACTTGTATAAACGAGTAATTCATTCAAGATCCAATTAACACTCGAGGCACAAATTGTACAATCGCTTGTTCCCTCTTGATAGGAAATTGTCAATGTGCGCTGACACGATTTTGATGTTCACCACTGATCGATATTGTAAACAAATAGGATTAAAATCTCTATCCGCATACCAACAACTCGTTCAATCTTGTGGTGTTCCGACTTTTGCCGGGATTGCATTTTTTCCATTTGAAAATAAAACATCGGTACACTGCTCATTCTATTTGACGAATGGTAGTTTCTCGAGTGACATGAAACCACCTCTGTATTGAAAATAGGAATAAAAATCACGGTGATCTGCTGCGCTCCATTGTTCGACTTTTAAATGAATTGCAATTCCGAAATCGCGAAAAATACAAAATACTCTTTCCCTTCAACTTTTTAATAATAATTTAATTATTATTTATTTATAAATAAATGAGAATAACGCTCACCGCTTTAAAATAACCCTTCCTCCTCTCTTTTTCTTTGTGAAAGAAAGGATTACTAGAACAGGGCCAGTTACACGGCTGATCTGGTAGAAGTGTTCGATAGCAGCGATCGGGAAAAGGAAGTAGCAGGGTTTGTCGTCGTCGTCGTCTATGAAGCTTGTCTCATTACCCGCTTGAGTAGAACCCAGTAGCCGAGCACGTCGTCGCATAGTTCAGGACGATAAAGTCGTCCAAGTGTGGCTTGAGCTGTTCTGAAGGGGATGAATGCAAATGCGTTAAATTTTTCAGATGATAATGAACGAGATCGTTGCAGTAAATGAGAAAGTTTGCTCAAATTGGAAATTAAGAATTTTTCATCATCACTTTCAATTAAATTAATCCCCATCTCCTCGCTTTTTCATCTCTCAACTGCACCTTCTCCTTATATTTAACCGCATTTATAAATTCCCTTAAAATCAATTGAAATCTCTTCAAATTCACTAAAATTTCTTGTGGTCCAGATTAGGACCACATTAGAAGTAGGGAAAATTGGCTTAAATCGTCTTTATGGAAGGTCCTGAAGGTCATTTTGAATTATCATTTTTAAAAAGCAAATTTTGTTTTTAATGACAAAGCGCATTTTTATGTTGATGATTTTCACATCTTTATCTCTGGTTTTTAACATATTCTTAACATACCTGAATTGTCTTTGTGGGTAGTTCTGAATATCATTTTGAATTATCATCTTTAGAAAGAAAGTCGAAAATATCATACCATAATCCTCAAACACTGTATAATAGTGATGTCCAAATCGAGGTTGCTCGAGCTTCTTCTTTTCTTCCGCTTCTTCCCCTTCTCCGAGCACCATATCGAGGATTCTCTGCTTCTCGTTTCGTCATTGGCGAATAGCGCAAGGTTCGAACTTCTTTTGGGGCCGCTCGGCTTCGTCCGCCCGATTCCGAGGAGACCCGATCCATCAAGGTGGTAAGAGAGGGGATTGACGAGCTACTCATCTACTCACGGTTTAGATATCACTGCTGTATAACCTGATAAAAAAGACGCAATAAAATATCGTTTTTTATCTGAAGATACCAAATAATTAATTTTGGAAATATTTTTATAGACACTCTGTATGTAATTCGTTAAATAAAATGAAGATATCGAATTCTGAGAGTAGAACTTGGATCCAAGATTAAAGTAATTTCTAAAAAGAAAGATTGCTTGAGAGGTCGTTGATAGGGGATATTATTGTTTTCGGATTCGAACTACTTGCCAGATCCTATTTTTTCGTCCCTTCTCGATTCCAGAATCCAGCTTATATCTAACCCGGTCGGGTCGCCGTCATTGCCAACCAAGTTTATGGCCCAGACCGACGCCCATAAACTGTACAAATGGTAAATCTACCGTAAGATCATCCCAGCCGAAAATGATGTATTGTAGGTACCGCGGGACGTATAACCACGTATGGCTGACCTCCCCCTTCTTCGGCTCCACCTACGCCATCCACGAGCTTTGCTAAAAGTCGCCTCATCGTCCTCCATCCTTCCCTTGATCTTTTTGAGTTATAGTCTAGAATGGTCGTTGAGATCGAATACCGCTACTTTATGATATCGTTGATGTATTCACTTCAGAGAGAGGTCGATTAAGTGCTCGTGAAACTACTGAACTTTAGTTATTGTTTCTAGGCGGATGAGTGTATGGAGGAAAAAAAATAGACGAAAGAAGCAAATCGCAATTACATCTTCATAAAAAGAAAAGCAATATCTAACATTTGAGTGTATCCAAAAAAGAATAAAAAACGTTTTTGGAAAGTTCCAAAAGCATCCGATTTTCTCAAAATGTATCTATAAAATGTATTATTTCTATCCTAATGTATTCTTATTCAAATGTATCCATTCTGCATCTATTTCTATAATATATATTTTGATCAACTTACAATCATTAAACTTGAATGGCATTGCTCTGAATGATCCGGAGGGTTGGTCTCATTTTCTGCGATCAGTTTGTACTTTCTCGCTAACCTTTTGACATATTACGGCACCTCGAGTCATATGCTTGAGTGAACAAGTAAGCAAGGAATGTCCAGGACCATTGCACCGGAAACGAACGTGTATCGCTTACTTCTATGCTCGGAAGAAAGCATTGTAACGTAATCAGGTGTAACTGATAGATGTAGCAAAAGATAGCTCTCAGTTAAGGCGGTATTACATAACGATTATGTAAGAAAGATAAGCTTAGAAAAGCTGCGGTTTATATATATTTTATATATCCTTGCGTTGACCTAGTCTATGGGCTGAGCTGATTTTCAATCTGTCTCTGGTTTCTCATCCTTTGTGGAGAGCGAACCGGTACTTACTTATCGAAAAAGCATTGTTGTCAGTGCTTCATCTGATCTGATCCGCCGAGTCTAACTTGGAAGCCATGAACGGCGAAAATGCGGGTTCTTCCGCTCTTACGCCTTCCATCCTAATCGTCTGCTTTATGATTGGTTAATTCAGCCTACAGAAAATATCTCTTCTCTCTTTGACGAAACAAATAAAAACCCGAAATCTGCGAACAATTTCCAAAAATCACAGTTAACTTACAAAAAATACTTTGCATGTGATTTAAGATAATTTTAGTGATACTGGTGATTATATGAATTGAAAATGATCGCTTTACAACAAAGCAATTTCAGGTATCTAAATCTGAAATAATGTGGGATATCAGCTTCAAAGTCTTGATTCGATTATTCTCAGATCATATGATCTGCAGCGGTGTATTTAGCTTTCCGATATCCACACCGGTGCTTACCTGCACCTCAAGTGAGACGAACTGTAGGTAATGGGAGGAAACTGTGCTAAGCCCACCTTTGTGTGGAATCAGGAGGAGTTAATAATCGAGCTCGGCTTTTGCTTTTGTGGTGCAAACCCTCATTATTGTGGTCCAGAAATCACCGATTACATGGGACTTTGAGACCTTTTTCTTGCGATGTCTTCTCATTCGATAAAAGTACCTGAGGAGAGGATCCTTTTTATAAGGATCGGATTTCAAATATGTAACGGATCAAACGGCATCGAAGAATTGATTTCTCGTTTAATCAGGATCTACATATAAGAAGGATATAAGTTGGGGTTTAAACTGTAAAGACAGGTGTTTGCCAAATATGGCGTGATTTTTATTTTGGCGAATTTTAGTCTATATTAAGCTCGTCTTAAAATTTTTTTAAACTTTGTGTTTCAATGTGTTGAAATAATATTAACAATACTAACTAAGGATAAAAAGTGTCTCGTCTGTAAATATTGTAAAAAAACTCCTTTATTTGATGCGTGAAGGTTTTACCAAAGTTTGTCATTTAACGCTTTCAAAAACATGTCTTTCATTTAAAAAAATATCAGGTAACACACACACACACACAAGTATTAATATCAATTCAATACCGAGGATTTTAATCTGTAAAGTATGAAGATGACCTAGATCTGAAGAGGCAGGTGCTTTATGTAAAATTCCATCTTGTATATGAACATTGAACGCTGCACATAGTAACGACGCGTGTCAGCAATGCCGCATTAGACTCTTCACAGTGGCTTTCTTTTCAAAATAATACAAGCTCGCAGTTGATGGAAAAAGGGAAGAATCTGAGACAGATACAGAGGAGATAGGAGAAAGGGAAGAAGAGGATAAGGGAGAGAGGAAGATACGCGAAGAGTAGATGCGATGCCCCTAACGCACGACACAATCCGGCGGTTTCGTCTGCTTCGATGGATTTTAAAAGATCGTCCTGAGATTATTACTTTTTCCCTTTTCTTTCCTTTTTATTCTTCTATTATTATTTCAGAGGAGCGCCGGATGGCGTTGGCCGGCATGTACCATACACAAGCATATATCACCGCACCGATTTACGTGTGCGAGTTCTACATGTGAACAAATACACGTGCGGAAGAGCTGCGCACGTACGTAGCCCGAAGTTAGGTTGGGTCGGATGCGTGGAAACCATGGACGACTTTGGGTAGGCTCGTTGGTTGCCCGCCGCGACTATCGGCGCGCATTCAAGCTCACCGTCACGGAAGTAACGTCGGGACAACGGCAGAAAGCCTCAACTAGCAATGAGAAAAATACCGACGGCTGCACCAGATGCTACCAGCGTACCCGTCACTACTATACTGATAATAAATAACTTGGTTCTAACCTGCTGGAAGTAAAGAAATGGAAATGGTATATACCTGTCTATCTCTCTCCTATATCCGTCTGTCTCTTTCTATCTCCTTGCCAATCACCGTTCTCTCCTATTTCTTTCAATCCCTACTACTCTATCTATTTCTATCTCTGTATATACCTGTCTCTATTCCTTTCTATGTCTTCATTAATTTCAATTCGTTCTTATCTCATTCAATCTTCAGTCCCCTATTCCTTACTATCTCTTTCTATCTTCATATCAATCCACATCCACGCCTATCTCTTTGAATCTCCCCTTCTTTCCCTTTCTATATCTAGTCTATCTTCGCCTGTCTCTTTTTATCTCCACCTAAATCCATGGCAACGCCTATACTTTCAATCCCCACTTCACTATCTCTTTCTATCTCCTTGTCAATCACTGTTCTTTCCTATCTCTTTCAATTCTCACTTTTGTATTCCTTCCTATTTTTCGCCTATTCTCGTCTATACCTTTCTATTTCCTTGTCAATAAAAATCGCTCTCATCTCTTTTAATCCTCACTTCTATATCCATTTCTATCTCTCGCCTATATTTGTCTATCTTTTTCAATCTCTTTATTAATCTCAATTCGCTCCTACTTCGTACAATTCCCACTCCTATATCCCTTACTATCTTTCACCTATTTTTGTCTATCCTTCTCTATCTTGTCAATCTCAATTTTTTCCTACGTCTTTCAATCCCCACTTCTTTACTTCGTCCTATCTGTCTTCTATTCTCGTCTGTACCTTTCTATCTGCTTGTGAATAAAAATCGCTCTCATCAGTTTCCATTCTCACTTTTCTATCTCTTTCAATCTCGCGCTAATACTCGTCTACCTTTTTCTTGTCTCTTTTTTAATCTAAATTAACACCTATCTTTCTCAATCCCCACCTTTCTATTCTTTCCTATCTCTTGGCTATTCGCTTGCCTATTCTATCCCTCTATATCTCTTACCTAATCTCATCTATCTTTTTCTCTCTCCTTTTCCATCTCAATTCGATTCTATTTCTTTCAAATCCCACGTCTATATTCCTTCATATTCCTCCTTTCCATTCCTGTTTATCTGTTTCCTATTCTGGTCTATACCATTCTATCCTCATGCCAATCAAAATTCGCTCCTTTCTCTTTTAATCCCTACTTTTCTATCCCTTTCAATCTCTCGTCTATCCTCATGATCCTCATCTATCTTTTTCTATCTCCTTGATAATCGAAATTTACTCCTATCTATTTCAATACCCTGATTTAAATTATTGGAATAATCTGTATTGTATTTAATTAGATTACTTAGGGATAGGAAGGAATACAAATTTTTTACGTAGTGATATAGACTAAGAGACAGAAAAATATAGATATTACCTCGGATTGATTCGGATTGAAAACTACCTTCGGATGAGATCGAAAAAAACTGTTTAGTTCGGATACAAATTCCGGGAAGATTCGAAAAATTTTTGTGATTTAGTCGAAATGAATTTCAATCCGAAACGTTAACCAGGGCTGTCGATTTCCCTTCGACCTCCTGTGGCGTTGCGCGTTATATGTGATACCAAGTAAATTAGTAGAATTGTAGGTATCGTTACCACCGAGAAACTCAGGGGAGAATGGAAATTAAATGCGCAGTCGGCCATTACCAGTTGATTGATTCGTATGCTCGGATCTGCTCTGTGAGGAAGTGTGCTAAACTGCAGGATTTATGTTCTCCCCTAATTGCATCGCTTCCAAGCGCCCCTAGCGCTCGCCCGAGATTAGTTTTCGCGTCGCACAAACAGAAGTCAGTAATTGCGAGTTACTTATGGAATTCTATTCAAATCGTAGATCACGCTATCATCTATGACCTTGCAAAGTGTTATTAACCTTGCAATTGAGCCTTTCTGTAGAAAAGCTGATTTTTTTTATTTAAAAAAAATTTAAGGCCATTTTTTAGTTGTCCGATTCCCATCTTACACACATATATATTTTTCCCTGCAATGCCATTTCTAAATTTATTTATATCGACTTAAAAATGTCGAAAATTAAAGGAAATATAATAATTTACGTTTATCTTTTTTTAAATTGTTAGTAACACGAAATAACAAGTTTTAATACTTTTGTTTACAAATATATAAATATTTAGGACCGGGTAAACGTTCCTTAGTGGTTTTACTTTAATTTTAGAAATTTTCAACTCGATATCTCAATAAATGTAGAAATGGCATTGTAAGAAAAAAATGTCGGTAATGCAGGTATCGGATAACTACTTATTAAGGGTGTTCATGTGTTCAGGCTTTTAAAAGTGTTTACTGTTTTGTAAAAGTTTTGCCCTTATTTATTGTTTTCAAATTTCTGATATAAATGTTATAGTTTAAGTTTTGTCAAAATTTTATTTTCCTATCTACATAATATACACCGTATTTCTTAACTTGTAACTTGTATAAAAAGAAATTAAACATAAATATTTAGTTCTTTACTTCTGATTCTGGTGCACTTAAATCCAGAAATAAAAGTTTTTCTTGCTAATGGTTTGTAATGGACTCTGTGTCGATATCTAGCGATGACTGCATGAAATCGATACAAAGGGTCACAAGCTGTTCCTTTTTATCTACAGTAAATTACAGTCTTTTTATACAAAAACGCACATATCGATTTTTTATTTATTTTCCAAATAATATTTCAGTTTTATAAATTATTATCTTTAAATAATATCTTTTGAGATAAAATTGTTTTAATTATTCTTTCCAACAGACGATAACGCACTTTATCGCGAAAGGTCAATGTTTCCTATTGTATCAGTCTCACATTTTTTTTCATAAAAATCTATAGTGTTAATTTTTTATCTAGTTGAGTACAGCACACTCGATCGAAAGATATCTTGGTGAATAGTTATTAAAAATTAAATGTTAATAAAATTTTAATTATTTTATTAATTTGTTATTAATGAGTATTAATTTTAATATTTCGCATTAAATTTACATTAAAATACATTATTTTAGCAATATATTTTTGAAAAAAGATAAAAAAATTTTATCTTCCAAAACTCAGCAACATACATTCTTTATACACTTCAAATTTTTTATTGTATTCAATTCTTCAATTTCTTTAAATTATTTGAATTCTTAAAATTCTTTGATGTTTTTGAATCTCGATAAATTCTTAAAGAAAATTTAATTACATAACATTATTGGCTTCTTCCGATTTTAATATTAAAGAAAATAACAAAACAAATTTTTCCATAATATTTTTGAGTGGCATTGAAAAATGCAAAAATAATAACATTCTACATTATCAATTTCAAAAAGAAGTTTTTTTCTATCGCGTATAGTTAATGTCACCTACAAATTATCAGCTTATATAAACCGTGACAATCAATATCTCGTAGACTGGTTCAAAACCTTACTGAAATTTTTTGCTGGTCAACTAAATTTTTTTTAATGTCTGGAAATTCATAATGAATTCGTTTAATTATTATTAATTATTTTCAATTTAGGACGAATGAAAATAATAAAATATTATATTGTCAATTACAAAACGAAGCTTTTTTTACCGCATATAGATAACGTTACCTAGAAATTATCAGCTTATATAAACCATGATTATCAATATTATTTAAACGATTCGATAACCTTACATTTTATAAACTAGTTTATTATACAAACGGAGTATATAATCCCACAATATTCGTAAGTTTTTTACAATTTAAATTCTAACAGATACATTGTTACGTGATGCTTATTACAATGTTTAAGTCGATTTGCTTCCTCACAGCAATAATTAGTGTTGCAAATGTAAGTTATTTTTCCATCAATGTGGTTATTTAAAAATTTTCTTCTCAATATTTAGTGTTCATTAGGTCCTATTATTTTTTAATTTTGATTTTAACAACTTCATTTTCAGAAACCTTTATTTTTTAAAATAATATCTTTTCCACAAAATTTGAACAATTAATGATCTTCTTAACGGGAAAATATATAATATTCAAATATCTATTGAAACATAATTATTTTTTAAACAATTGTAAAATATTTCGAAAAAATTGTTTAAACAAATAAAATTTGTTTATATAATTAAATATTAATTAATCACATTGATAAATATCCCATTAGACCACAGTCTTAATTTTCATAAAAAGAAAGAAATTTAGAAAAAAAAGATGTGCTAACAAATAGAGTTTGTTTAAAAAATTTCAAATTAATTAACCAATGTTGATAAATATTCCACTGGACTAAAAGAAATAATTTTTATTTTAAAAAACGAAAATAATGTGCTCAAAAGGTCGATTTTATGAATTGTTGATTTAATGATGTGTTTTTAAGCCACCCCAGTTTTCATTCATTCGTTATTTACCCATTTTTATTTGTCTTCAGTTTTTTTTTCAAAACTAGACTTTTTCTCTTTCTTTCTCTTAGGCAGGAGAGTACGAAATTCAAGTTACCAATGCTGCAATTTTCGCAAGACAGGACTCTGAAAATTACATTGATACGACAAAAGAGAAAGGAAAAGTTAATACTTTTACCTGGAAGGAAGATGCTGGCGGGGAGACATTGCCAGTTCAAGTAAGAAAACTGGAAGATTAAAACCATAATAGATCTTTCAATTAGAACAATTCTATAATTCTACGAACATTTCTAACGAACATTTTTCGAACAATTCTAAAAAAAATTTTTCAGGTGAAGTATGCTAGGTATCAATTCATTAATGATGAAAGAGATGAAAAGATAACAGAGCTCCCAGACTTGTGTGATTCTTATGATGACCAAGACCAACAAAATCTTCAAAATTTCGTACTAGCTGTTCTTGGAAAGACTAGCGATTGTCCAATCGCTAAGGTGACTATTACTCCTTTTTTAATTTTCTTTATATTTATACTGTATTAATGTTACAATAATGTTTTCTTATTTCTTCTAGGATACGAAAGTGGAGGTGAAAAAGAAATATACCTTTGCATTCACCTCAGAGTCCGAAAACTGTGTGCCACTTTTTTCGATTCTCAACTTGATAGATAAAAGGCAGGGAAATGAAATATTGGAATATAGATTTGAAGCAAACTTGAAGGGTAAAAGCTGCGAAAATTAATTATTTTCTGAAATGTATAGTTGGTTAACATTACCCAATATGTTTCATGAACGAGGATAGTAAATTAATAAAGAAATAAAACAATCAATTTGAATATTCATTCTTTTATTGCAAAATTTCCTGAAGACTCTAAATTAGAAATATATCTATCCGTTTCTATCCGAATTTTTAATCCAAATGCATCCGAGGCTAAAATGCTACTCAAACAAACTTTTCAATAATACGAAGTTTATCTAAAAAAAATTTTCAAACCAAATGAATCCGGATTCATTTTCCCGAACTGCCATTTGTCATAATTTTTATAATACCGAATTACTGTTTAGCATAATTTTTATTTTTCCAAATGAGCATCTAACCTAAAATTCATTTTACCGAAACACCATTTTTCATAATTCCAATCTGACCGAAATCCCAAGTAACAGAAATTTCATTCTTCTGAAAATGGCGTCCGGCGATTTGATTCGGAGAAATAAAAATTATGCTAAATAATAATTTGGAATTGTAAAAATTATGTCAAACGATAATTCGGAAGTATAAAAATTATAGCAAATTGCTATTCGATCAACTGATTTCCGGTAAAATAAATTTTAGGGAAAATATAATTTGGGGCATATTCATGCGCCTCCATCGGCACGTGTTTCAGTGCTAAACTAGTCATAGTTCCTCCAGCCCTTCCTATGTAGGAGAGCTGAGTTTACTCCATCCGGTCTCAGTTTCAGACACTCTTCTTCATTCTCCACAAACTAACCCGTTTCAAGCCTTACATTACAGGCCCTAGGCGAGCTTCCAGATTTTTCGCAAGGATTCTACGTAGGAGAGCCGTCTTGAGGATGTTGTTCGTTTCCTTACAGAACTCTCTCCAAGCCTTCCATTTATACTTGATGATCATGTTCTTATATTCCTTCCGGGCCTCTCTATATCGGACCCAATTAGAAGTCAAATTAATCTTAAAAGCTCTATTGTACCGCCTTTTAGCCCCTTTCCAAACAACCGTAAATGTACCCAATGGGCACTAAATTTAAAGACGTTTTTAGAACGTCCAAAAAACGTCCTAAGTCAGGCTAAAAAACTTCCTAAAAACGCCTAATTTTACAAAAAGGACCTAAAAACGTCTTTGGAATATTTTATGGTTTTAGTACGTTATATTTGGTCTGACTTAGGACATTTTTAGGACGTCTTAAAAACGTCTTGGGGAATTTGTACCCACTGGGTAGTAAATTTTGAGAAGAATATATAAATATCCACGGTTTCTTTTTATTACAAAAAACATATGATTATTTTTTGACAATGTTATTAGTTTGTCAGTTTTCAAAATTCAAGTAATCCTAACGCTGTGGGGCAAAACGACTCATACAAAGTATGTAAGACCGTTTAACAATTTATTTTTTATCTGAGAGATAGCAACAAAGTTGGTTGTATATTTGGTAACTCTAGTGTATATAAGTAGTGTATATAAGTAGTATATCTAGTGTATATTACTTATAACATTGTTAAACTCGTCACAATGTTCAAGTTTTTAGTTTTTTTCGCAACAATAATTCTTACTGTTAAGGTAATATTAATATTTGCTTCATTAATTTTGGTCAATTTCAAAATAACCGAGCCAATAATAATAAAAACTTCATTCGTAATCGATATTTACCTATTTTAAATAGCAAAATACACGCGTGATTAGTTTCTTTTTGCATATTTTATTTTATACAATACATTAAATTTATGCGATTAATTTCAATATTTCAAAAGAATTTATGAAATTAGACACAACCAAGCAGCATTTCAAAAGAATTGAATAGGCTTCATATATTAAGAAAAATTTGAGGAATTTCAAAATGAAAATGATTTATATTTATTTAAAAACATTTTGAATTACCTCCCATTTAGGCAAGAGATTACCAAGTTGATGTTGCCAAAACTGAAATTATTCAAACTCCCTATACCGATAATGTCATGAAGGTGGATGAAGGTGATACGACGTATGAATTAACTTGGCTCGTGGACGTAGATGAAAAAACAAACCCAATAAAGGTAAGGAAAACATAAGCTAACCAATAGAGAAAATTTTAAAAAACTAAGGCGAGGAAACCTTTTTTTAGATGTATTATAATATTCTTCGAAGGATTGATGGTCAGAATGTATGGAAACTGACGAGTGTTGAAAATTTATGCAGTGAGAGTGATGACCAGGTGACAACAAACAGACAGATATCGTTTTTACACGGTTTTGGGAACTCTGAAAGTTGTCCAATCAAAAAGGTGACTACAATTTTTTTTTAACTATGTATTTCGTTGAAAGAAGCACATATATGCAACAATTTGCATTTCTTTTTACAGGGTTCAAAAGCAGTTGTCCAGGATCAAACTACTTATGTAGTTCCTCATCCTTCCCCAATTTGTGGACCCTTTGCATCGAGAATGGACATCGTGTCAGTCGAATGTGATATAATAATTACCACTGTGATGTTTAAAGGAAATATAACGGGTGAAGAGTGCTAATAATAATTTTCGGATTTATCCGAAATCTACTATATTTATTAACATTATAATTCGAGTATTCTTGCATGCAGTAATCTATTTCTTTCTAATAAAAGATAGGCTTCGACATATTTTTTTGCGCGAAAATTATTTACAAAGATGGTGAGAACTTTAAAGTTATTGAAAGGTGTTGCTGGATCTAATTTCTATCCTTAAAATTCAATATTTTTATGTTACTCATAAATATTATATGTAATTAAATATTTTTCGACTTACGTTTATACATAATACAGTCAAAGGCTTGAAGGGAAGGGAAATTTTACTTATCTTTTGGAACTGTGCATTGATCTCTATAATAACTGGATATAGCGGATGGAACGCAATTTTTGTGAGTAATTGAACGCCATTTTGTTTGGACATTTGTGTGGTTCGGGAAACTTCGTGGCTTGTTTCGGCATCATTCGGTTCGATAAGATTCATTCGGTTCGATACGGGTTCGTCAACATTCGGTTCGATATTCGAGAATCAATGTAACTTTCGTAATTTAAATTTTAGCGCGAAGAACCGAATGCTGACGAAACAAGCCACAAAGTTTCCCGAACCGCACAAAGGTCCACATAAAATGGCGCTCAATTAGTCAAAACACTTTTACACGACATCCGCTATCCAGTTATTATAGAGATCAGTGGAACAGTGACTCCGTAGGTCTACGATGAGGTAAGTTCGTATAATGATATAATTATATACCTATTCTTCGATTAATTATTGGATATTTTTAATATTTCAAAAATAAAAAAAAATGCACTTCGTTATAATCTGCTATAGAGAAAGCTACCCAGTGGGCAAGAGATTTAAAGAAGTTTTTAGAACATCCTATTTCCGGCCAAAAAAAGTCCAATATTCCAAATGCGTCTTAAAAACGTCTTTGGAACATTGAACGTTTTTTGGCCTGACATACAAAGTTTTTAGTATGTTTTTAGGACGTTCTAAAAGTTTCTTAAAATTTTTTGCCTACTGGATAGCTATGAGTCTATCAGACTTTATAAAAATTATAATAATTACTTGAAAATAACCTTCAGATAAAAACATGTTTATTCGATAATTTTGATATATGTAAGACCCATAATTACTTACTTCAACACTATAAAATAAAAAAATTGAAATTTTGTGAGACTCATCACAATGTTCCAGTTGTTCGGTTTTTTCGCAACAATAATTCTTGCTGCTAAGGTAATATTTTTTCATTAACATAAATCGGTTTCAAAATAACTAAACGAATCAGAATAAAAACTTTATTTCTAACGTATATTTATCTACTTTGTAGTAAAATAAACGCGTGATTCGTTTCTTTTTGCCCAATATTTGATTTTATATAAGCGAAATATAAAGGTCAATATTGTTATCGAGTGGCGGGTGTGACTCCATATATAATTCCAAAAATTAAATACAAAGGGAATTATTGTAAAATAATTCCTGTTGGCGTCACATGTAACATAAGTTTTAATGTATATAATGACGAAAGATTCTAGGTAAGTGGATAAGTATAATAATTTATAAAACTTTTAACCGTGCTGTTTTCCTCAAATTAGTCAAAAGTGAAAATAAATCAATTCAATGTGTCAACAACACAAATTCATTAAAAATAAAATTAAATGCGGTAGGTTCTCGAATGAAACTCTTCACAAAAAGCCTATACAATAAAATTGTTTATTTGTAAAAAAAGTAGAACTAAATTTACAAAGAGTGTGTTTCTTTAAAAGATAATTCGTATTGGAGATGTTTGGGGTGAAGCAGCATTGCTCAGAGCTATAGTTGGAATGAGTGATCTTAGCTCGAGATGAGCCGGGGATAGACTGACTTGATAGCGTTCCGGCACGCATCTTTATAGATCCGGCCGAAGTATCATCGCTCCAATTGCTTAACAAAGTGGGGGTAGACCGCTGGGGATTGACATCAGTTCTCTTAAACGGGGCAGCCTGCGCGCGCAGCACGTGTTGGCTGCTTGGTAGAAAAATTCTGCAATTGACTGTAATATGGCGCGCGATTCAAAATCGTATTAAATTGACCAATGGGAGAATTTCGTCAGCAGTAAGCCAAAACAATTATAATAATAATATGTCTCTCCCGTTTTTAGGCAGAATACAGAGCTGATATTACCCAAACTATCATCATTACAAATCAATATACCCATCAATTCATGAATGTAAGTAAACATAATGCGTCAAATGAAATAACTTGGCTCGTGGACGTAGACGAAAAAACAAACCCAATAAAGGTAAGGAGAGCATAAGCTAACCAATAGAGAAAATTTTTAAAAACTAAGGCGAGGAAACCTTTTTTTAGGTGTATTATAATATTCGTAGAAGGATTGATGGTGAGAATGTATGGAAAGTGACGAGAGTTGAAAATTTATGCAGTGAGAGTGATGACCAAGTCATAACAAACAGACAGAAATCGTTTTTAAACAGTCTTGCGAACTCTGATAGTTGTCCAATCAAAATGGTGACTACATTTTTTTAACAATGTATTTTGATGAAAGAAGCACACATATGTAACAATTTTCAATTATTTCATAGGGTTCAAAAGCAGTTGTCCAGGATCAAAGTTCTTACCCAGTTGCTCATCCTTGCCCAACTTGTGGACCTTTTGCATTGAGAATGGACATTGTATCAGCCGAATGGGATATAATAATTACCACTATGATGTTTAAAGGAAATATAACGGGTGAAGAGTGCTAATAATAATTTTCGGATTTATCCAAAATCTACTATATTTGTTAACTTTATAATTCGAGTATTCTTGCATGTAGTGATCTATTTCTTTCTAATAAAAGATAAGCTTCACTCTACATATTTTTTTGCGCGAAAATTATTTATAATGATGGTGAGAACTTAAAAGTTATTGAAAGGTGTTGCTGGATCTAATTTCTACCCTTAAAGTTCAATATTTTTATGTTACTCATAAATATTATATGTAATTAAATATTTTTCGACTTACGTCTATACATAATACAGTCAAAAGCTTGGCGGGAACAGAAATTTTATTTGTCTTTTGAAACAGTGGCTCCGTAGGTCTTCGATGAGGTAAGTTCGTATAATGATATAATGATATACCACGTAAAATTAACTTTATTCGCGATAAACTCCTAGCACAGAGTGTTAGGTTGTTTGCACACAACCTGTCGGCTGATTGGAACACATGAGCTCTCTAACAATCAGCTGACCATCAGCCAGCAATCCGGAACCTGGAAAAACATTCACTCGTGCGTGGTATAAAATATACCACTTCACAATACATATGAAACATACACAAATATGTTTTATTAAAATTAAAAATAATAAAAACAAACGCGAATCGTTTGCTAGTTGCGTAAAATATGAATTAATTTTAATCTAATTTTCCTTTGCTTTTAAAGGTTACATTTTATGCTAATTTATATTGATTTAAAGTGTGGTACTTTATAAACTATTGATTAATAATGTGGAATTAGCAATTGTTTATCATTTTTAATATTATATATTTTTCTTCTTCTCTCTGATTCTAATATAAATTTTCTTCCTTTATTTCTTTATTTTTTTAAATACCACACTCCAAATACATATTTTCATTATTTTTGGACAAGTTATCAGTTTATCAGTTTTCAAAATTCAAGTACTCTTAACATATACGAAATTCGAAGCGATGAATATTCGTCAAATATTTTTCTCCTATAATCGTTAAAAAAACATTCCCACGAGGCAAAACGCCTCACACAAATTATGTAATATCGTTTAATAATTTATTTGTTATCTGAGAGATAGCAACAAACTTGCTGGTATATTTGGTAACTGGTGTACATAAGCGCGGAAATCACTTGCATAAAACATTGTTAAACTCGTCACAATGTACAAGTTTTTCCTTTTTTTCGCAACATTAATTCTTACTGTTAAGGTAATATTAATATTTTTTTACTAACTCAGATCAATTTCAAAATAACTGAGCCAATAATAATAAAAACTTTATCTCTAATCGATATTTACCTATTTTAAATAGCAAAATATACGCGTCATTCATTTCTTTTTGCTTATTTTATTAATTCTTTTTATAGAATTTTATAGAATTATTTTCTATAGACTAGGAACATTTTCTAACTCCATTGATAAGTAAAGTTATAATTTAGAACGCTCAACCGACGAAATAAAAGAATTATAGATACTCGCCAAAATGATTTATTGTTATAAAGTATGTATAATCATAATATGCTTCTTTCCCATTTAGGCAGGAGAATACGTAGCTGAAGTGACCAAATCTAACATCATTGAAAGTTCCAATACCGATCAAGTCATTAAGGTGGAAAAGGGTAAAAAGCAAAGTGAATTCACTTGGGTTGTGGATGTAGATGAGGAGACAAACCCACTAAAGGTAAGAATAAGAGCATAAGCTAACCAATAGACAAAGTCGCTATTACTATTTTGCAAAATTCTTAATTCATAATTTGAAATTTGTGAAAAAAAGATTCTTTAACGCTACTTATTTTAAAAATTCTTTAAGGAATATAAGAATACAAAGTCTTCTATATTAAAAACATACTCGAATAAAAAAAGTCTTTCTCCTCGTGCAGCACATACCATACTTTTTACAACAAATATATGATTTCAGTTGTTTTTCATATGACTATGAAAGGGGGGCTAAAGTTCGACTATTTAATTCGTGTTATAAAAAAACTAAGAGGAGAAGTTTTTTTATAATTTGTCAAAAATGTTAAGAAAACCTTTTTTTATAGGTACAATTGCAGCTTTTTCAGAAGATTAATGGTCAGAATCAAATAAGGGAGATAATGCTTGAAAATCTATGCGATGATTATGATGACCCGGAAAAACAAATTATTCAGAATATAGTGTTAAATAAATTTGCAGGCGTTGACAGTTGTCCAATTAAAGAGGTGACTATGTATTTTTGTAACTACGTATTTGAAAATGAAATTTTAAGCACTTATATACATATGTCAGAATTTTCATTTGTTTTCATAGGGTTCAAATGCAGTTGTCAAGTATCAAACTGCCATCCCATTTTCTAAGGAGTTCGGAATTTGTGGAATTTTTTCATCGAGGATGGAACTGTTTATATCTGATACATTAATTCTCCAAGTTGCATCTAAAGGAAATGTAACGGGTAACAGCTGCCAAGAATAATTTTCGGATTTATTTTTTACTAATAAAAAATACACCTCACTACATATTTTTTCGTTAAAATTATTTAAAAAGATATTGAGAACCTTAATGTTATTAAAAAGTGTTGCTGGATCTAATTTCCATCCCTTTATGTTACTCATAAATATTATATGTATTTTTTTTTATTCTTAAAAAAAATTATTGTCAGGGTCATAAAATATTAAGGATAAAACTTTAGTCGCCAAACAGTAGATCGTAGTAGCCCAATCGGCGATTAGTAGCCAAATCTGGCAACACTGACGATTTCTCGTCCTGCAAGCCCTTTTATACTCCAGGGGCCTAAAGGGGTCGCGTGGTGAGGGAAGAACCCTTTTGGTGGGAGATGCGTAGAACGCATTTTCTCGGTATCCGCGCTTGTCTGAGTCCCTGTCATGCGGTATTCGCCGTGTGAGTAGAAATTGTCTTTACCGCGCTGTAGTCAGACCTAAGTCTGAGTATTTTGAGGCGAAGATTCTTTCTACTTTTCCCTGAATTATTCTATTTTAATTTTAATTCTTATTTTCTAACTTATATTTATTTGAATTTATTTCCGAGGTAGCAATGTCATTTGGGTCTTTGCGCCTGGGCATATATCATATATTTCGAAAGCAGCAAATGCCGTTCATTATAATCGCTTATGGAGAACGCTACCCAAATACCGGTATATACCGGCTTTTATATAGATTATGTCAAACACACTGAAAAAAAAGTTTGGTTCGGACAATAAAATAATTTTGCTGGTATTTACGCAAGAAAATTTTTTTGTTTTCTCAACTAAACTATTGTTGGGTCCAGAAAACGTTTTTTTAAACCAACAAATCATTTTGTTGAACTAACAAAAATTTATTTCAGCCGACAAAACATATTTTGTTACACAAAATATTTTTTTGAGTTTCTTAAAATTAAAATTAATCAAAACAAACGCGAATCGTTTGCCAGTTTGCGTAAAATATGAATTAATTTTAATCTAATTTACCTTTGTTTTTAAATGTTATATTTTATATTACTTCATATTTATTTAAAGTGTGGTACTTCATAAAATATTGATATAGGCATTTATAGGTACATATAAAAGTGTAGAATTATGGATTGATTTATAATTTATAATATTAGATATTTATTTCTTCTTTATGATTCTAATGTAACTTTTCTTCCTTTATTCAAGTGCTCTTAACGTATACGAAATAAGAAGCGATAAACTTTCGCCAAATATTTTTTTCTTATAATCGGTAAAAAAAACTACCAACAGGGCAATAAGCCTAACAAAAATTATGTAAGATCGTTTAACAATTTATTTTTTATCTGAGAGATAGCAAAAAAACTGGCTTGTATATTTGGTAACTGACGTATATATATAAGCGCGAAAATAACTTACTTAAAACATTGTTAAAATCGTCACAATGTACAAGTTTTTCGCTTTTTTCGCCACCTTAATTCTTACTGTTAAGGTAATATCAATATTTTTTTCATTAACTTGGGCCAATTTCAAAATAACTGAGCCAATCAGGATAAAAACTTTATTCGTAATCGATATTTACCTATTTTAAATAGCAGAATATACGCGTGATTCATTTCTTCTTGCTTATTACATTCTCATCAGAGAATGTATTAGTTTTGTGTAAAACTTGACCCCCCCCCCATTTTTTGTCAAATTTTCACGTTTTGCGACCCCCTAAATCCGAAAAACATGTTTTTACCAATGTGTCTGTCTGTCTGGATGAAAATTAAAAAATTAATTCTTTTAGTTTACAAATTCTGTTTAAGGATATTCGTAGTAATTAAAAAGTCGAACTCCAAAACGATTTGAGTAATTTTTTTGTTTTGCTAATTGCTAATTTTTTATAAATTGCAAAAATCGCTCTAATCGTTTTGGAAAAATTCAGGTGTATTCTTTGGTCAATTTAAATCACTTTTTGTTCTTTGTAATTTTGAGTAAAATTCCTTCGTTTTTGAGAAAAAAATTCATGAATTTTCTGGCAAAAATTTTGCAATTCGGGCGCCATTTTGAAGTTTCTAATTGTTCAAAATGACTTCACAACCTCATATTCTTTAAATTCAGACATCGCGTCCACGGTCTAGACCGGTTCCAAAATGATTCCAGGCCTGTAAATCTTTGAAAACTTGATTTACAAAAAAAATTTCTTCGAAAATCATGTTTTTTTTTTTGTTTCAAACTGCATTTTTCGAACAAAAAATTTTTTTTGGTAATGTGAGTGATACCGCCGGAAAGAGCACACTTCAAATTATGAGTATATTTTTTTTTTAGATTTTTTTTTGCTCGAAATGCAATAGCTGTGAGCGCGGGAAGAGAGGTGTACAAAATGTGTCCGGTTGGACGTTAATGAGTTAAAAAGAAAAATGCTCATCATATTAAAAAATGGTTAAGGGAGAATTTGTATATGTTTTTAAGATAAATAATTATGTTGTCATAATTTTATCTGTATCTCGCGTTATTTGGCTAAAAATTTAATTTTTATATTTTTAAAAAAGGTTTAAATGTCGAGCGCGAAACGCATGTGCACTAATGAGAATGTGCTCACAATGGCACCCCTAGTTTTATTTATTATTTTTATCGAATTTTGTAGAATTATTTTGTATAGACTAGGAACATTTTCTAACTCCATTGATAGGTAAAGTTAGATTTTAAAATGCTCAAGCGACGAAAGGAAAGAATTATAGATACTTGCAAAAATTATTTATTGTTATAAAGTCTGTATAATCATAATATACCTCTTTCCCGTTTAGGCAGAAGAATACGTAGCTGAAGTGAGCATAGCTAAATTCGTTGAAACTCCCTCTACCGAAAACATCATAAAGGTGGAAAAGGGAGAAGACCAAAGTGAATTCACTTGGCTTATGGATGTAGATACGGATACCCAAATATCGGTAAGAATAAGAGCATAAGCTAACCAATAGAAAAAGTCGCTATTACTATTTTGCAAAATTCTTAATTCATAATTTGAAATTTATGAAAATAAGATTCTATAACGCTATACTTATATTAAAAATTCTTTAAGGAATATAAGAATACAAAGTCTTCGGTACTAAAAACATACACGAATCAAAAAAGTCTTTCTCCTCGTGGAACATACCATACTTTTTACAACAAATTCAAAGTTCTACTATTTAGTCCCACTTATAAAAAAACTAAGGCAAAATGTTTTTTTCTTACAATTTGTTCAAAATTTTAAGGAAACCTTTTTTTATAGGTACAATTGCAGATTGTTCAAGATGTTAATGGTGAGGATATAATGCAAGAGATAACACTTGAAAATATATGCGATGAGTATGATGACCCAGCAAAAAAAATTCTGCAGGAAATATTGTTAATGAAACTTGCAGGCGTTGACAGTTGTCCAATTAAAGAGGTGACTATGTACTTTTGTAACTACGTATTTCGATGTAATTTCAAGCACTTATACATATATTAAGAATTTTCATTTGTTTTTATAGGGTTCAAATGCAGGTTTCAAGTATATAAGTTCCATCCCATTTTCTAAGGAATCCGCAACGTGCGGAAGATTTGTAACGAATTTGCAGATTTTTATGGCATCTTCAATATTTCTCGAAGCGATATCTGCAGGAAATGTAACGGGTAGCAGCTGCCAACAATAATTTTCAGATTTATCCAAAATCTGCATTTTTTAACATTGCACAAGGAGTATTCTTGTATCTATTGATTTATTTTTTACTAATAAAAAATAAATCTCACTACATCTTTTTTTTTTTATAAAATTATTTACAAAGATATTGAGGACCTTAATGTTATTAAAAGTTGTTGCTGGATCTAATTTCTATCCTCAAAATTTCATCCCTTTATGTTACTCAGAAATATTATATGTAATTAGATATTTTTGGATTTACGTCTGTGCATAATAATGTAGTGGCGAAAATGAGAAAATTTCAATTTCTTTTTTACCAAGTTGCGAAGATTTAAAGAGATATTTATTAATGTTATTAAGGCCGTTGGACCAAAGTATTGAGTTCAAAATTCCATTCTCCATTTTACTCAACGTAAATTATGGATGAATATTTTTTCGCTCTGTAGCACTCATCTGTTTTTAATTATAAGACTGCGTATAGAGCGAAAAAATCTTTAGTTTCGATACTTTTTGCATAAAATGAGGAATTTAAAATCTGACTTCAAAATTCAATATTTTCGTTTTACTTAAAAAATATTTGAATTAAATATTTTCTCGCTTTGTACGCATAATTCTAGTTACAAATTGATTAATTCTACACAGGGTAAGAATTACAAATTTAATATTTGTTGACTAAAATAAAGAAATCGAATTTTTTTATTAGAAATTGGCTCCAACACCCTTAAAAGGTGTTGCTGGATTAAAAGAGATAGTATACTTTTAGTTTAATTTTTAAATTCTGCTTTTGGTTTGTAAATTAAAATTTTATTTACTAAATTTAAGTTTTTGACTAAAAATAGGGGAAATATTGTCCATTTTCAAAATGATGGAAAATAGAGGACGGCTGTAATCCCTGAGAATTTCATGAAATTTGAATATTTCTAAGAAATTTTGGGGAATTCAAAGAATTTTAGTGTATTATAAAGTTTATTGTGAAATAGTAAAGAATTTTAAGATTAATGTTCCATTTCGTATTTGAAGACATAGACATTGGTTATATAAAATAGTTGATACAGCAACTTCGTTCCTATCTCTCAGATAAAACAAAACTTGTTAAAACTTGAAAATATAGATATCGGTTATATAAAATAGTTAATACAGTAAATTGGTTTCTATCTCTGAGATAAAAGAAAAACATGTTTAAAGTTCGTACTCCTTGAAATCGCGAAGGACTACTTAAGCATAAATAAATTTGCTTAATTATGTAAATAAATTTTTTTAACATTTCCTACTCACAAATTTTTATTGAAGTGACAAAGACAAAATATTCAATTGTTGAATATTTTATATATTTTGAAAGCAGCAAATGCCGTTTATTATAATCGCTTATGAGGAACGCTACCCAAGGTTTATCAGCCTTTATAACAATTTTAATTATTGCTTGAAAATAAACATCAGATAAAAACTTGTTTATTCAACAACTTTAATATGTATATATAACACCGAAAATTACTCAGATCCATACATTGTAAAATAAAAAAATGTAATACATTCTAAAATATTGTTAGACTCGTCACGATGTTGAAGTTGTTCGTTTTTCTCGCAATAACAATTTTTGCTGTTGAGGTAAGAACGCTTTCTTATTAAGTATTTCAACTTTCTTATTAACGCCTCAAAATCGTCGTAATAAAATTTTGCAAAAAATGCCTACACTACACAGTCATATATATTCAGTGATTAGGACACATTTTATTTAATAATTTTATAGATATTCCTTTTGATTTTGTGCAGACCGAAAAACTGTGGGCAACTTTCCCCTAATTGTTTATTTATAACAAAACAGAACCAAATTTACAATGAGTGTGAGAGTGTTTCTTTGAAAGATAATTCGAATGGGTGATTGGGTGATGTTTGGGATGAAACAGCGTTGCTACATGGCTATGGTTGGGATAAATCATAATTATAATATGTTTCTTCCATTTAGGCAGGCGAATACGCAGCTGAAGTGGACAAAATCAGCGTCGATGTTACTCCCTATGTCGACAAGTTCATAAAGGTGGACAAACTCAGGCAGGCAAGGAAATTAACTTAGCTTGTGGACGTAGATGAGGGAACAAACCCAATGAAGGCAAGGACCGTTCTGCAAGATTCTTAATTCATATTTCGAAATTTTTGAAAACAAGCTTCTATAGGGCTACTTATTTTTAAAATTCTTTAAGGAATACAAGAATACAAAGTCTTTGGTACTAAAAACATACAAGAATCGAAAAGGTCTTTCTCCTCATGGCACATACCATACTTTTTACAACAAATGCATGATTTCAGTTGTTTTTCATATGGCTATGAAAGGGGGACTAAAGTTCTATTATTTAGTCCCAGTTATAAAAAAAAACTAAGGCAAAATGTTTTTTTTACAATATTTGTTAAAAATTTTAAGGAAACCTTTTTTTTAGGTAAAATTCGAGATTCTTAAAAACGGGAACAAAAGAGAAGCAATTATTGAAAATTTATGCGATGAGTATGATGACTCGATAAAACAAACTCTTCAGAAACTAGTGTTAAATAAATTTGCAGACACTGATAGTTGTCCAATCAAAACGGTGATTATGAATTTCTTTTAACTATGTATGTCGATGAAATTTGAAGCACTTTTATATGTAAGAATTTTCATTTATTTTCATAGAATTCAAAGGCAGTTATCAAGTTTGAAGATGATTTTTCCGTCCCATTTTCTAGAGATTCTGCAATTTGTGGAAATTTTTTAGCGTCGATCCAGATGTGGATATCTAATGCATTAATTGTCCAAGCGCTGTTTTTAGGAAATATTACGGGTAACAGCTGCCAATAATAATTTTTCCGATTTATCCGAAATCTACAATTTGTTATTCTCACTAGATATTCTTTTCGTGAAAATTATTTACAAAGATATTGAGAACCTTAAAGTCTGATATTTTCTAAAAATTGTTCTAATGAATTAAAAGCCAGGTATTTTCATTGTTACTTTTTATTAAAAAATGTATTGTATATTTAAAAAATTAAGTTAAAAATATATCCCACAGTCAAATTATCTCCTATGTCACACTTTTTGTCTATACATTTTCAGATTACATTTTCCACATAATTCATTCGACTATAATTAATATGACTAAGTATCACTAATGATTTCAACTTATTTCCATTAGCTCGTCCTCAAAGATTTCTGTTTCTTTGATCAATTCAATTCTTGGAGATTTATTCAGTGGCTGAAAAAACAGTAAATTTTGTTAAGAGAAATGGATTAAATAAATAAAATAAAATTAAATTTTTTAAATATGTGGATTAAATAGATAACAATAAATCGATAGTAATTCAGTATTAAAAAGTCAAATTTTTTACCTTAAATGATCTATTGTCTTTTCGACCGCCTTTACCTTCATCTTCACTATCACTGTACTCATTATCGCGCTGAATTCTTCGATCTATGTCTTCTTGTCGTAACCTTTTATCAAGACATATATCTTCACTGTCACAAGATTTGTCTTCTATCATTGCATCTTCCGGAATATCCTGTACCTGGACACTTGGCACATGAGTTAAACCCCGCAGGTTTTCTAATACTTTCACCCTTAAAGAATAATGAAAAACATAAATAAATATATGAAATAATTTAAACATTTTTTAGCTTTTTAATTTTAAACGCGTCGGAACCTATTACCTATATTATATATCTTCCACGTCCCCTTTCCTGAAACCACGTCATTTCTTCCCTAACCACGCCTATTTATATTAGAACACAACTCATTTCTCTTTTAATACACCTTTTTTGTAATACCACTTTAGTGGCCAAGTCGATTTTAATCCAGACACGCCTCTACAGTTAATCAACCTCCTTTTTCATGAAACACTACGCTACTATTTATATATATTTTTGCACGTCCCCTTTACTTAAACCACGCCTATTAATCACTAACCACGCACATTTTTATTAGAATACCCCTCCCCTCTCTCTGGTAAATTACGCCGTTTTTGTAATATCACATTCTATGTTTCACTGCCTACGCCCCTTTTTGGTAAGCCACACCTCTTCTTAACTTTACGTAAACCACGCCTATTAATCACTACCCACGCCCATTAATATTATTGCACACCTCTTTCTCCTCTACGACGCCCTTTTTATAATGCCACTTCCAATTCTTCTCTAACCACGCCTATTTATATTAGAACACACCTCCTTTCTCCTTTAATACGCCCTTTTTTAATACCACTTTAATGGCCAAGTCGATTTTAATCCAGACACGCCTCTCTAAAGTTAATCAACCTCCTTTTCCGTGAAACGCTACGCCACTATTTATATATATTTTTGCACGTCCCCTTTACTTCAACCACGCCCATTTTTATTAGAATACCCCTCCCCTCTCTCTGGTAAATTACGCCGTTTTTGTAATATCACATTCTATGTTTCACTGACTACGCCCCTTTTTGGTAAGCCACACCTCTTCTTAATTAAACGCGACTATTTATATTAAGACACGCCCATTTTTTCCTTTATTGCGACCGTTTATAAAGCCACGTCCTTTAATCAAGATTGATTTCTCGATTGAAGGACTGGGGCTTAATGTCTCTTTTCGAGAAACAAAATAATTTTCTTAAAATATGCATTTCATAAAGCTTAATTACATAATGTTGTTCAGATATTTATCTGTGTTGCTATTAGGGAACCATCTTGTTGGTTTTATGTGTAGCTTGTAATCAGGAGCGAAGTATTCATAATAATCATTTAACGGAATATCATTACTGATGCTGCGATTCAGGGCGACTGCAGTTTCATATGCCCAGCATCGTGACACATTTCGAATCGTATAACCACCTCCACCGAGCAATAGAAGAGGTAGGTTAAACTTCTTCATGAAAGCTACACATCTTCCGTGGCCTTGCGTAGTCAAATTGAAGCAACCCAATCGGTCTCCTAATAAAAAAAATAAAAACTGGGATTTTACATACAGTAAGGGAGACCAGAGATATTTAGGACGCGGGGCTATCTGGGACAATGTAGATAACTTAGAATCAATGCGTTCGAATTTCCACTGCACATAATGTAGATTGTGTCTCTATGTTTTAAGTGAATTCAAACAAATATTTACCACTAAGAGAATCAGCGCCACACTGCATTACAATTACTGAAGGTTGATAAAATGCCATCACAGCTTCCATCACTGGGTCAAAAATTTTTTCGTAGCTAGCTGCAGATATACCTGCCCGTAATGGCACGTTCACCGAATAATATTTTCCCTGAAACGAAAAATAATATTTTAATTAATTTATTTTTTACACTTAATTCAATAATTATTTGTTAAGTTTGTCAAAAATTTGAAGAGATTTTATGGAATATCTTGAAATGTTAAGTAATAATGTGTTAAGGCAATGTATTACTTATCCGATCCCTACCTTGTCGACATTATTTTCTCTGCAAAATTACTTCTAAATTTATTGAAATCTCCAATTGAACATTTCTAAAATTAAATATATTTAAATTTAAAGCATTAAGGTATGTTTATCTGGTTTTAAATATTTAGATTTATAAAAACAAGTTGTTTTAAGACATTTTTTTTATTTTAATAAAAATTGAGGACTAGATAAACGTACTTTAGCATATTTTCCTTAACTTTAGAAATTTAAAACTTGATGTCTGAATGATTTTAAAAGTAACGTTACAGAAAAAAATGTCGGTAAGGTAGGGATCGGATGCCTAATATACGGCCTTAATCAGAAATATTTTTGTCAATATTCTTACCGCTACACAACCAATTTCATCTATTGCCCCAGTACCAGGAAAGTATAAATTTCCATATCTATGGAAGGAAACAGTCATCACTCGATCGGTTAAGTAAAAAGCTTGCTGAACTCCATCGCCATGATGTATATCAATATCCACGTACAATACTCTCTTGTGATATTTGAGCAATTCGATTATGGCCAAAACTATATCGTTCACGTAGCAAAATCCCGAAGCCTCGCTACGTTTTGCATGATGCAAACCACCAGCCCAGTTGATACAGATGTCTGATTTTTGCTTATTGAGTTTGATGGCAGCTGCTATAGAACCACCAGCAGATATCTGCGAAAATTGGTAAATGCCTTCGAACACTGGGCAGTCAACTCCTATGTTAACTGTAGAAATTAATATAAATTACGTCATTTTAATTATGTTTTATTTTAATTGTAATTAACGAGAGTCTATAATAGTATAAAATTGATATTGTTTTTTTATTCTACACGATGTTATGCCAATATTTTGTAAAATATTGATTTTCCTGTGTTGCGGAAAAATTGTAGAAAAATAGCTTAGTGGGTAGAGCACCAGACTAGCAATTTGAAGACCTGGGTTCGATTCTCAGCGAAGCTAGAAAAAATTTTTTCATGTGTAAAATCATTATTTAAAAAAATACTGACATAGCGACTAGTAGAACAAAAAAAGTAACATCAATTTTATGTATATTATATATTATGTAATATTCTCCAACCATTTCCAAGCATTTAAGGTCATTTATCAGTTGTCCGATTGCTACCTTACCGGTACTTTTTCCCTTCAATATGATTTTCCTACCTTTTTGAAATATCGAGTAATAAATTCTTATTAACAAAAAAAATGCAAATATTATTTTTTATAAATGCAAATATTTAGGACCCGATAAACATACCTTGAGAATTTTATTTTAATTTTAGATATTTTCAACTCAATATAATCTCAAAAAAATGTAAAAATGGTATTGCAGGGAAAAAAATATCAGTAAGGTAGAGATAGGATAAATAATGCATGACAATCCTAGCTTTAAAAATAAATTCCCCATTTTACTCAACAATTATTATTAAAATTAAATATCTTTTCGTCCTAAAAGTTCAAAAAGTAGAATTTTGAGTTTAGAACTTGGTTCCAAAACATTTAAATATCACAATAAATACAATTTTTGCTTACATTTTTCTTGAACACTCCTTGTATAAGTGGATATGTTGAACGGTGTAACTGATTTCAGAAATTTGACATAATCTGGATTGTGAAATTTCTCCAAATCTTCATCAGAAGCTTTCATAGGACGCTGAAAATATTAACGGAAAATTCTCTTTTTCTTTTACAATACAAATAAAAAAATAAAAATAAATTTTAAATTTTATTTTAAAATTCTTTAGTAATTAATAATTTAGACATTATCAACATAATTTTGTTATATATCATAAATTAAGAAAGATACTAATTTATCCAGTTCACTTAACAAGTATAATAATTATAATATATTTATAATATGTTTCATATAATATAATATGCAAAATGAAGAAATCGAATTTTAAGGCTAAAACTTGGATCCAATACCCTTAAGGCTTAAGGCTATGTACCATTAATCCGATCCCAACTTTACCAACATCTTTTTTACTGTCGGTAACGTAGGAATCGGATAACTGATAAATTGCCTTAATAAATCATTTTCTATGAAAATATCGATATTAATTACTTACGTAAATTTCCATTTTTTGGAAAAGTCCATAATTTACTATTAAATTGTGAGCCATTCTTATCCGTTGAGGCTTCATTGGATGTTTCGCGCCGTAATAGAAGTTTCCAACGTCTACTGCAAAATTTTTAAATCACATATAAAAATAATTTCTTTAATAAACATTTTCGGTAATATTATTTTTTAGTAATTTGAAATGTCGGAAGTTTGAATTTTCCGTAATTATTTTTTCGATATTTTTTCACACATTCGGGATTTTAATTTTTCGAGAAAAAAATGTTGTCCCCTTTAGTAACTAATAGTTTAAACATTATCTATTTATCTAAACATTATCATCATTGTCTATTTTAAAATTGCATTTAGATAAATGGAATTCCAAATAAATTTCATTTGGGTATAAAACCAGGTGAAACAGAAATATTACTTTCATGTCATGAACATGAAATGTATGTAAACATCTAAAGTATATTTCTGAATTTAAATGATTTGCACAAGTATAAATACCTTGAAAATATTTTACTAATTTATCATTATCACAGTAATCATTCTAATATAGATAATTATATGAATGCAAAATAATATAAACACCGAAATTTTCGCTCCTAAATAAAAAATAATTAAACTTATTTAAAAACTAAATAGTAGACTTATTAAATGTTAATGGTCATAATTAATAAATGGCGATCTCATTGAAATAAAAAATCAACATTTTCAGATGCAGATATTAAAAAGAAATCAAACATCAACAATAATTGGAAATAGAAACATATATAATCAAAAGATAAAATCGGATGTTATTTCTGTTTAGAAATGTTATCAAATTATACCAGAAATCCGGAAACATTTGATATTTGTTAAATTACTTATGTTATTGTGATATTATGTTATTATATATATTTATATTCTTACCATCGTAATAATAGCAGACGTGTTTTTGACTGTGAGGGGAAAAATTCATTTTTTTTCCAAACTGAACAAACAAAATACAATAACAACAAAAAGAATATTCAAGGACACTAGTCTTAAGATCTTACTGTCTCGAAAGTCACTAAACTACTAACTTGTATTTAATAAGAAGGAAATATAGGTAAAGAAGTGTGCTACTAAATCAGGAATGTTATTGTTTGGAGGTTGTCTAAAGCAGATCTAAAGCAAAGTCACTAGGTTCCGAAAGAACAGAAGTGAAATCACCATTCCGAAATTTTCTTACCTGATTTATCTCTTCCAGCACCCTTAGAAATTTCGGTAATAAATAATAAATACTGATGGAGCAATTCTTCATCGATTACCATTTTTTTTTTCTTTTCTTTTTTTTTTGATAAACTGACAAAGCCGATGTTTTATTTTTTATGTAAGGCATACAGAGTCCCTATAATAAGAGTTAATACACGAAATTATTTTTTCTTTTTCTAATAGTTCTATGTTTACAGTTTATTCATAAATATTAAAAATATATTGCGAACCGATATCCAATAATTCTTTGGAATGTTAAAATTGACGCCTGTTGCATTTTAAAATTGTCCTTATTGATTATCAATTGCTTTTGTACTTCAACAGAACAAATTTCAAAATACATATAATTTTAAAATGTTTTCCTTCATAAGTGGTAGGTATAAAATATAATAACATAATTTCCCTAAGTATTGACGATTTTCAAGAAAAAATTAAAGAATTATTCTCTTCTATATTTCTAAAGTGAAGAGTAACGTTTACTGAACTGCATTCTCTTCAATTTATTCAATTTACGTCCTCTTTGAAAAATTGTTAAGAAACTGGATTGATTTTAAATTAACAGAAGGTAAGAATTATTTTCTAATATTTTATAGCACTTTTCACTATTATAGAAATATTCAGAAAGCGGAATTTTTTATAAGGAAAGAAACGGAAAAAGTATTCAGTGTTTATTGAATTTTTATGTTCGGAATTCAAAAAAAAATTTACAAGCAATTATAACCGTTAACGACTTTCTTGTGATTTTATGTATACCGAATAAAACGATATGAAAAGGTCTTATATTCTCAATATTTTGTTGCATAGATATTCGTCCTAATTGAAATGTTTTTCATAAAATTTCATTTTTTCTAGGGACTAAAATAAAATAGAACGATGAAGTCAAGTAAGACATTGATTATTATAATATACACTACCTTCTGCATGCAAAGTATCGTCGTAGCATCAAAATCAAAATGGCTAGATGATTATATAAGATACCTAAAGAATGATCAGAAGGAGTATCAAGTAATGCTCCTCTTCCACCAAAATCAAAAGAATGCGTACACTAAGGTTGAAAACATAATTCTCGAAATTTCGAGAAATGTTGCAACACTGAAACTTAGTTTCGAGGAAGCAACAGTAAGAAAATCACAAGAATTGAGCGAACTTCCATCATTCCAGAAACCTCGAGCAACGATCTTCGTCCTTATTCACTTAACAAATAGTGATCCAAACATTATGCATTTTAATGGTCCAATAGAGTTTCTTACCCAACTATCAGAGCCAAGAAGTCGTCCAAAAGTTCTGATTATTCTTCCGCAAGAAGAAGGAAGTTCCACTTACTTAAAATTATTAGAACGCATGTGGTCCAAAAGGTTTTTGGACGTCACCATCATTGAGCTAATTGAAACAAAAACAAAAGGAAATTTCTTTACAATCACATCAAAAGAAACTGCAATAATACATCAGTTGAATCCATTCTCAAAGACCTACTTCAAAGAGTCATACCATCCAAAAATTGTCTGGTTTCCTGAAAAAACACGTAATCTTCACGAAAGCGAAATAAAAGTAGGTATATTCCATATGCCTCCAGAGATTTACTTGGAAAAAAATCTCTCTGATCACACGATAAATGTTTTTGGAACCGAAATTCTAATAATAGAAGGTTTCTCGAAAGCAATGAACTTTAAAATTGAATGGGTGACGCCAAAGAAGAAAAACACATGGGGAATTCCAGCCTGTCCTAGAGCAAACAGCACTGGACACTTTTACAGACTTATGCACAACGAAATTAATTTCCTTGCCGTGGAAAGTGCAAGATTCGCTTCTTGTGATGAAGCCTTCTACGAATGGACTAGAGGCACTGCATTCCAAAGCGCAGTGATCGTGATACCAATTCTCTCAGACAAATCTCAGATTTCAACTAATTGGAAGCTATTCAATACTCTCGTCATCCTCGGTTTGTTTTTGATCGTTTGGCTCATTTCCCGAAAATTGCCGTTTGAACGTCAAAACTGGAGTTTGATACAGATACTAGAAATTATTCTGGGTATGGGAACAGATCATGAACCACGGAACCTAGCTGAACGGATCATCTTTGGTTCGATGCTTGTTTCATGTCTATTGCATTCTTCTGTCATCTACACAGCATTGACGGATGTAAGTCTCAGTGAAATACCGACGGCTAAAATTGAAAGCATCGATGATGTTCTTTCTTCAAACTTACACCCTGTAATAAGTAATACTTTGCACGCTGCATTGTATGAAGGTGTGGAAGGAAGTTCACTTTTCTTACTGGATAAGTCTACCCAAATTACATTGATGAGCTTCACTTGCATGAAACAGTTGATTACGAACAAGAGTTTGTCTTGCATAACAATGACACCTCAAGCTAAATGGATGGTTGAAACGGAAAGAAACAGCAATGGGGAACATATCATGCAAACCGTTAAGGAACCAATCAGATCTCTCGCAACTGGATATATGCTTGAATATGCCTCTCCGTATGTTGGACGCTTCGATGAAGTGCTTTCGAGATTCTTTGAGGCAGGAATCACCAGTAAATGGCGTCGCACGACATTTAATGGATCTTCTGTTATTATGCATGCAGACATACTTGGCTCGGAAAGGGGATCGGAATCATCATTGATATACAAGCAAATGAGTGTTGTACTGATCTGTGGATATTCTTGTGCTTTAATCAGCTTCGTCTGTGAAATACTCATCTTTTTATTCAGGAAGAGACAACGGGGATTGAAACCCTTTTAAATTATGTACTAAATCTTTTAAGATTCGTATACATTTTTTGAAATCCCTCCATAAAATTTACTGACAAACTATAAAATCTCTTAAAATTTCAAAAAAATTCTTTAAATTTTACAGTAGCATTTAAAATCCCTTTATGGTATATCCTTTAAAATCCATTAAAAGTATAATAGAAATCTCATCAAATTCCATGGATCCTTTAAAATTTTCATAAAATCTTTTAAAGATCAGAAAAATCTCTTGAAATCAGTTAAAATTATTATAAATCTCTTAAGATTCCATAAAATCCTTCACAATTTTTAAAACCCCTTAAAATTTCTACAAACATTTTGAAATCTTTTAAAATTTCAGAAAAATCTTAGAAATCTTTAAAATTCGTTGAAATCTTAAAACTCTTAGAAATCTCTTAAAATTCCCTAGAATTCTTAAAATCTCTTAAAATTGTATGAATTCCTTTAAAATTTTACGAAATATCTTAAAATCCTTTAAAATTCCACGAAATATTTTGAATATCCTATCAATTCTTTTAAATTTCATAAAAATTAATTGAAAATCGTCGAAATCCCTTAAAATTCCTAGAAATATTTTAAAAATCCTTTAGAATGGCTTTAGAGTGACTTCCAGTTGTAGGAAGAAAAAAAATTTTTTTTTAAATAATACGTGTTAGTTTGCTAGTGAAATTAAATGTTTGTTGTTGTTGACTTTATTGATAAATGTTTTTTTAATATGATCCACTTGTATTTACATAGTTTGACACAATAAATACTTTTAAAAAACATTGTTGATGTTCACTTCATCTAAATATGATTAATATTTTTATAATTCTAACACTTTCCACTAATTCTTGTAATACTTTTATTGAACAAAGTTTTCTAATTTTTTTTATTTTTAAATATAAACCACAAATTACTTCACACAAAAAGATGATGACAGCAGATATATTTCCAAATAAAAGTACTACCATGATTTCTTTTCGCAATATTAATGATTCATAGCTTTTCGGTAAACAAGATTCATCAAATACTGTTGAATTATACGGAACAACATTAGTTTTTTCCCATTTCTTAACTATTCCAGATTCTACCAATCTGAGTATAACTTCATCAAAACGTTCTACATATGGAGATCCCGGCTTCATAATGAATCCAGTTACAGATATTCTGATGAATTCTTCAACAATCTTTACAGAAGAAAAACCACATTTGTTAGATTCCTTCGCCATCATTCGCCTTCGTCCATCGCTTTCCTGAGACAACAACTGGAACAAAGGCTGCGATATTTCAGATTTTAAATTCGACACCAAAACATCTTTAATGGTTTTCATCTTCAGCTGAGGTTCTTTCTTTAAGCTGACTTCCGAAAATGACGTGTAAATAAAAGTAGAATATAACACACATGACAAAAGCATTGATCCGAAGAGAATTCGTTCAGCTAGTTTTTGTGGTTCTCTAACTGTTGGCATCCCAAGTAAAATTCTTAGTACTTCTATCAATCGCCAATTTCTTCTTTTAAATGGCAATTTTCGGGAAATTATCAATATTGCTAGGAATAAAATAAAGATGACGATGCTATTAAAGTTTTTCCATGTTATTAACACTTGAGCTGGTTTAATTGGAGCAACTGGTACTGCAATTATTGTTTTGCAGTACCTCGATCCTGTAGACCACTCAAAAAATTTTTCATAGCAAAGACCAAATCTTAACGATAGAACTGAACCAAGAAAATGAAATTCATTATTCAAAATCCGGTTCATATCGCCAGTAATATTTTTCTTAGTGCAATTAGCACCACCCAAAAAAGACACATTTCGTTGCAAAACCCAGACTATGTTGAAATTCATTTTATTTGAATTGCTGATAGCAATAGCCGATTAGAGGCACTCTACAGTTATTTTTATGGGTTTTAAAATGCTGCAACATACTTAATTCCAATAATTATTAGGTTCGACTGTGGTTAAGTATGGAACAGTATATATAAGCTATACTTCAAGATACAAAATATCAAAGATTGTATCTTTTTGATTATATCGGATTTTATTACAAAAATAAAGATCAAAGATGTGAAATTTGATATCATTTTTATCCGTAAATTGCAATCCTGACCCATCAGTCATAATTATATTATTTAATTCAACTGATAAAATTTAATAATCAAATTGGCTTTGGAAGATCTCAACACAATTAAAACATTTAAAACTTAGAACTTATAAATATGTTAGATCGAAATATCGAAATTCTATCCTCAAAATGGATCATCAAGATTTTTAATTAAAAATTGTATTTAATAATTAAGATGAATTGTTTACAGTCCATGATTGCAGTAATATATAATCTAATCTAAAGTATTGAGATCTGTAAATATTCTGTCTGAACGATAAGATTCGCATAAAATAAAGCTTCTCTGATGAAATTTTCTTCACTCGTCTTTTAATAAAACTCAAGACATTGAATCGAGAAAAATGAAAGTCAATTTATTATATCTTTTCCTGATAATATTTTTCATCACTCTGCCAGCGTAAGTTTTACTAAAATTTAAGGTAACTAGCAATTATGATGCGCGCGTTGTCTATAATCCAATAGAATTTCTTAAAATCCCTCAAATCCCTTAAAAGTATTTAAAATTAATTAATATCCCATACAATATCTTAAAATGCCCTTAACATCCTTCAACATCTTGTGAAATTCTTTTAAATTTCGTAAAATAATTTAATACTACAAGATATTCCTGACGTTGCATAAAATTCCATCAAATTCAACAAACTATCCTTGAAATTAATAAAAATCCAATGAAATCTCGTAACACATGCCCTTAATTTTAATTTGCAGCACTATAAGCGACAAAGTTTGGAGGTTTCCAGAAAATTTTCTTATAGGAGCTGCTACTTCCTCATATCAGGTAGAAGGAGGATGGAACGCAAGTGGTAATAAAAAAATAATATTAATAATATTATTTTTTTCATTAAAAGTCCCATAAAAAATTTCCAAAAACTCATAGGATCATCTACGGTAATTTTACCGATAATTTCTAGAAAATTTTACTTTCTGATTTGTAACTTATTTCATAAAAGTCCCACATTTTTATTTCAGATAAAGGGGAAAATATCTGGGATTCTTTTACACACAATAAACCATGGCACATTGCTGACCGAAGTAACGGAGATGTGGCTTGTGATTCTTACCATAAATACAAAGAAGATGTAGCAATTCTGAAAAATATTGGTGTAGGTTTCTTTCAAATTACATTCTCGTTATAAAACATGTTTATTGTTTTTTAATAATTTTACGGAAACCTAGCAAATCCGTTTCTAGGCCATACTTATCAACCAACGGGTAAATTACCGTCAGTCAATAAGTTACCGACAGTCGGGAAGTTACCGGTAGTTGATAGTTAGCACGGATAAAAACCTTTTATTTACTAAATCGTGTAACGATTATGAATTCTGTAACTTCAGTTTGATTTCTACCGATTTTCAATAAGTTGGTCACGAATTTTTCCGACTGGTTTTGCGAACAATATCAGCAAAGATGGTGTCCAATATTATCACAATCTTATTGACGAACTTCGATCAAAAGGACTTGAGCCGTTTGTGACTATCTATCACTGGGATCATCCGCAGGTTTTAGAACAAATGGGAGGATGGACAAATGAACTGATGGTTAATTGGTTCGCTGATTTTTCAAAAGTTGTCTACCAAGAATTCGGCTCGAAAGTGAAATACTTTGGAACAATCAACGAGCCGATGTCGTTTTGTGTCTCTGGATATGGAAAAAACCTCAGAGCTCCGGGTAATTAAAACTCTCCATTTTACTGAAAAAATGATTAAAATTATATATTTTTCGGTCAGTATCAAGACGATTAAGTTTATTGTTATTCATTTTTTAAGCTCTAAATTTGCCGTATAATGCGGAATACTTGTGTATGCACAATGTATTGAAAGCTCACGCCAAGGCCTACCACATCTACAACGAGGAATTTCGTCCAACTCAAAAAGGAAAAATTGGAATTGTCTTGCCATGCCAGCATTATTTCGCAAAAAATGATAATGACACTTCGACACCCGATATAGCATTTCAATATATGTGTGGTTGGATCGCCCATCCAATTTTTTCAAAAAATGGCGATTATCCAAAAGTTATGAGAGAAAGAATTGATGATAACAGCAGAATTCAAGGTTGGCCTAGAACAAGATTGCCCAGATTTACAGAGGAAGAGATTAAATACATTAGGTGAATATTTTTTAATAAAGATTTCTATCTGTACCAAGTTATCATCAGTTGGTATTGCAGGTATTATCCACCTTACTGGCTGATGGTAACTTAGTATATATACTAATAGATGTTAATGCGGCAAAGTTTTACCGATTGAGCTGCAGTAAAAAATAATAAACTACATAATTATACTTACATAATTTCTTAGAGGTACTTCAGATTATTTTGGACTGAATCATTACACATCACGAACAGTTGCACCGGTTGAAAGACAGGCTGACAATATATGGATTGATGACCTTGGCTTTTCTGAATCTGTAGATCCCAATTGGCCTGCAACTATAAATCCAACTCATAAGGTTAATAGAGAAACTATAAATTCCAACGAAGGTTTCGGATTTAAATTAAATCCAAAACTTTCCGATTTATTCCGGCATTTGAATTCGAACCCTTAGAACCCCATAGGGCAAGATGGGACACCTTTGAGTGCTGGCGAGTTTTTTTGCAATATCTCGGTCAAATTTTGAGCTAGAAAAAGAAGAAAAATCAAATTGACTATCTTATCTGGCTAGACCCTTTCGGCTCATTATTTTTCTTGGTGCACTTGAGTATTATTTACAAAATAATGAAAATAATAAGTAAATTAACATTTTTCAGGTAGTTCCTAAGGGATTTCGAGCGATTTTACGTAAAATAAAAGAAGAGTATGGAAACCCTCCAGTTTACGTTTTGGAAAATGGATTTCCAGACCAAGGAGATCTAACCGATTCTAATCGACTAAACTATTATTACTCCTACATTAAAGAAATGTTATTAGCTATTGAAGAGGGATGCAACGTGAAAGCTTATACAGTTTGGAGCATTTTGGATAATTTCGAATGGAGTTACGGCTACACGTGAGTTTTATGAAAATAATATTATATTAACGACTATTTGAACTCAAAAGAGCTGGATTAATTAATTCTTATTAAATGTTCTGCAGTAATCATTTCGGAATTGTTCACGTCGACTTTAACGATCCAAAGAGGAAGCGGACATACAAAAACTCAGCTAAATGGTTCAAAGCTGTTCTTAAAACTCGCATACTTCTTCCCATAGAGGATTACATTAAGCCAGTGGTGTAGATCCTAAATTAAAAAATCTGCCCGCTTACGCGGGCACATTCTCATATGTACGTCGCGCTTCCTGCGCTGGCACCTATTTTTTAAAAATAAATTACTACAAAATGAAATGGAATGCGAACGAAAACTAATTTACTTAAGGTTCTATCGACCTTAAGGAGCACATTTCCCTTGTAGATCCTTTTAAGGCCAATAATTATATTGCTTATCATTTTCTCTGTATCTCACGTTATTTGGTAAGAAATTTGAATTTTAGATTTTTTTAGGAAATTCAAAAAGTTATTACGCCTATCCTATAGAGTATTCAAAAAGAAACATTTTTCATCTTTAGACTTTTATTCACATCGTGCGTTGTTTGGCTTCCAATTCAAGTTTTATTTCATTTTTTTGGATTTTCAAAATATTATAAGTCTTTCAATTTCTTTTTTATCCAAAAAAGTTATTAAGAAAAATTGTTCGTCTTTTTGAGTACTACGAACATCCATCATTAGAATTTTTAAATTAAAAAAAATATGGTTTCAAAAATTTTTAAAATGCTCCAGTTTTTAAAATTATTATCCAAAATGGCTGGCCAACGAACTTGACCTTCATTTTGGGACACTAAAAGAGTATAACAAAGGACAATCCAATCAGTCAATTCTTTCGAAAGTTATCGTGCTAACAAACTAAAATCTACAGACAGACAGACACATTCGTAAAAACATGTTTTTCGGGTTCAGGGGGTCCCAAAACGTGGACATTTGATGAAAACTGGGGGGGTCAAATATTACACAAATCCAATAAATTCTCTCTGATGAGAATGTAAAAAAGGCCGATTTTCGAAGTAATTTTTTTTTAAATCGGGTTTTCCATGATTCACAGGCTTGGAATCATCTTGGAACCGGTCTAGATCGTTGACGCGATGTCTGGACTTAATGAAAGTGAGGTTATCAAGTCATTTTCAACAAATAGAACCCTCACAATGGGGCCCGCATGGCCTTAATGAATTTTCTGGCGAAGGTTTTCAATTCGGGCGCCATTGTGAGGGTTCTATTGGTTCAAAATGACTTGATAACCTCACTTTCTTTAAGTCCAGACATCGCGTCAACGATCTAGACCGGTTTTAGATCGCAAAAAATTATTTTTTGCTCGGAAAATGCAGTTTGAAAGAAAAAAAAGACGATTTTCCAAGTCATTTTTTCTTAAATCGAGTTTTCCAAGACTCACAGGCTGGGAATCAGCTTGGAACCGGTCTAGATCGTTGACGCGATGTCTGGACTTAAGGAAAGTGAGGTTATCAAGTCATTTTGAACCAATAGAACCCTCACAATGGCGCCCGAATTGAAAACCTTCACCAGAAAATTCATTAAGGCCATTCGGGCGCCATTGTGAGGGTTCTATTTGTCCAAAATGACTTGATAACCTCACTTTCTTTAAGTCCAGACATCGCGTCAAC
>UCOH01007423.1:0-13585 GCA_900474275.1 Synergus japonicus
AGAAACTTGAATATCACGCACCAAGAAAAGCCTAAACCTAATCTATTAAATATAAATCGTAAAAATCAGTCGCTAATTAAGGCAATAAGCATTAATTAACGGTCACCATGTGATTTCCATATTATAAATATTACAACTTGTCTCCTTGCCGGTCTTTGGACCATTCATCCTGCGACAATGATCGGATACAAGAGGGATTTTTAAGGGGACTTACTACTTGGCGAACTGAATTTCACGTCGAGGCGATGGCACCTTCATCCAGCCTCACTTCCTTCAGAATCTGAAAAATAGTACAAAATATTTTTATTCCTTCAAAATATAAATTGCACCTCAATAGCTTGTAAATTAGTAAAATAAAATAACAATGTACCTGTTTCTTGCTTCCACATTGCTCGGTAATCTCTTGATAATCCCAAATGGCACTTAACACTTCACTAACACTTATTGCACTTGTCTCTAAAACATTATACTTTACTTAAAAAAAAAGTCTAAGAAATTTATAATTACGAATAAATTACGAAAACCGAAAGGAACTTTAATTTTTTGTGGAAACTTATCCCATTATTATTAATTCAAACACGACGACCCTAACATCTGAAACAGAAAACACAAACGAAAGAATTAATGAAAAGAAATACAACAAAAATAAATAATTATATTCATTTTTAAGACCAACAATCAATAAAAGAATATTTTCATCATAACTAACAATTCTAATACGACTTCAAGGTTCGTCCTCTTTCAAGTCAGGACATGCGTTATTGCGTTCTAGAAACTGACCCAATAAAAGAATAAATGTGTATTATATACATCTGAAAACTGTCGAAGAGAATTCGTGGAACCACATAGACAACAAGTTAGTTTTCAATAATATACTCCCCATAGATTAGAATACTAAGAAAAATGTGCATACCACTTTGACCTCCATGCGTCCTTCACGCCAATAGATATTTTGGCTATTTCAGAATATTTGCTCCTAGACCGAATTCTTTTTGAGAATATATTAAAATTCGCAATAAAAAACTTTTATTTTTTTACTTTTCACTGTTAAACGAAATAAATTAATGAAGTACGAATTCCGACAAAATTTAACCTATATAAATATCGTCAATTTCCAAGCTTCCATCCATCCAAATGTTGTTTTGGCAGTTTTTGGCGACTGAATAACTTGCGAATATAAATTTAACGATGAAATAAACAGTTCGATACGAAATTTAAGATTAATATCAGCCATATACATGGTCTTCTTTATACAATTATTGTTTTAGCAACAATCACACAATCACGGTACGGCACATCGCGTTCTTATTTACCGAACAGGAGACATATTATTTTAAAAACGAATAGTATTTAATGATCCAATACACACGCGATTTACTCCCGAAATTTGCAATCGACATTGCATACTACAATCCGAAAGATGCGTCCAAATGCGTCTCAGCTTCAAACTTTATAACACGGAAAACGATTCTGAGATCTAAGGATCCCCCACACATGACCTTTTCGTAGATGCGCGTGCGCGAACTTGTCTCTCGCTCAATGCTACCAACCTAAGTTTTTTTTTTGTATTCATAGAAATCTGATTAAAAATTTTTATTATAGACATCTCTAATCAAAAAAATTTGTGAACTTGAGTAGGATTTTCAGATATCTTCTAGTGCATTTTTTGTGATAAGATTTAAAGAAATTTTGCGTTGGTCTGAAGCTTTTGCTTTCTTCACATTGGTAGCCTTGTATCGTACCTGTTGTCCGTGTGTAGACCCCTATCCGGCCTCAATGGTGATTTAAATAAGAAAAATGTAATATTTTCTAGATAAGAATAAAAATTTAATATATTTGTTTTTAAATCCTGGTGTCATTTGGCAATAAAACAACATTTTTACATAAGTGCAAAAATTTATTAAAACGGATTTGTTACAAAGGAGCTTATTAAAAGATTTATTAAAACTCTAATGTGACAAATGAATCCACCGTGTTAAAAAATATGTACTTCCATTTTCTATTATTGCAACTAATTATTACCGTCAAGAGTCGGTGATGATTTATAGAAATAGAAAAGAAGTATAATAATTAATTCTAAAATGTATGATATCAGCAAATTACCACATTAAAGTGGTAGGAAGAATAGTCGTAGCTTTTAAAATTCCTGTTAAATGCATTTAAATTCATTTCGCTGAAGCCTTCATATGTATTTAGAAGTAGAGTTTAGTAGCACAATATTCATGCGCAAATCACATGTGGAATATATTATTCCCTTTGAAGCATTGTTAAAAGTTCGAAAGTGTTTCTGGTTTGCATTTTATGCAAAAAAAAGCAGAAGCACCATAAAATTAAGGAAAATCTCACAAGACCCAGAATTATTTGACTGGAATTTTCACCATTCACTCAAATAAGTTTCTTCCAGAGAGTTGTAAACTTTCAAATCATGACCGTACCTGAAAGCAGAAAAAAAATTCAAAATCAGTATGATAATAATATTAATTGTAATAATGTTTTTCTTGTCGATTTATTCAGCTTAAAAGTACGAATACGTACTCTTTGAAAGTATCGGCAACTTCAGCAGCTTTTCCAGGATGACAGACAATTGAAGTTGTACAACATTTAGGGTCTAGTAGCTTTTTAATATACTGGGGAGCAACTCGGTGAATGTCCTCGAGGGTTACAGCAGAAATGTTTTTAACCATTTGGCGATTGTAGTCATGAGGAATGTTTCTGTAGTAAGCTAGCAAAGATTGAGTCACCATGTCTCCTACAGTGCTTTCTCTGTTGATGATTTCGAAGATCAGTGAAGATTTCGCAGAATCGAATAAAGTTGAATCCCATTTGTTTTCGGAGAGGTGCAATTCCTTGAAAAAATAGTAAGTGAAAGTCAATAAAACCGAGTAGAGAATAATTAGCTTTAGGTTAGATGAAAAATAAATTGAAGACACTTACTATAATTGCTCTCGCTTCTTTATAAGCACCAACTACATTCGTTGCCTTGTACAATGACAAGTAAAGAAGACCTTCATTTGGCATCACATACATATTATATCCATAAGATAGGCCTTGTCCTCTAATTTGCTTCCACATAGGACCCTAAAAGATTATTAATTTTAAATAAAAACACTAAAGTTAATTCTGAAAAGAGTGAAACTAATTTTGAGCACAAAAGAATCTTAAAACTTGTTCAATTTTAAGTTACCTCTGTTTGTGTAAGGTACTGAAGATACACAAGTAACGGCGCCAAATCTGGGTGCAGATAATCCTTGATACGTACATCAGTACATTGAACCATGTATGCCGATTCAATACATCCTAAACCTGTTACGCAACCATTCAAAGCAATTTCCTCTGATGCTTTTACCAGAGTGTGATCAGGAGCGATTTGGAGTCTATGAAACAGATAACTTATTAATATCCTCTTTTTTATAGCTCATTAGGTTATAATCCAAGAAATCTTACTTTGTCTTAGTCGAGCTCTCAATATCAGAAAAGCATTGTTTCCATGGACTGTAGACATCTGGATTCTGAGCTACTAATTTATCGACGTTAACTGCCATATAAAGAGCCATCGAATTAGTTGAAGTCAGAATCTTCCTCAAATCGTTGATTTCAGCTACAACTTCTTTTTGTCCTTGAACTGTGTTCATTCGCTCCATCATTTTGGTAAGGAACTTCTGCTGCCGAAGCAAACTCGAATTGTAGTGATTACTTTCTGTAAATTAAAATTTATGAAAAAAATAATTGAGTTGGATGAAATATTTTTACTTAGGGGTCAATAATTACCTTTGTTATAGAATAATCCTCTTAGAAGATCGCCAGCGATTTTATATCCCTTTCTTCTCATTTGGGCTACATCGTTGATAATCTTAGCTGCAATGATTTTCAATCTTTCTGGTGGGAATTCGGTCTGGTACAATAATTCTTTAATCCACTGCACTCCTTTTGGATACTTTGAAAGTTCAACCTAGAATAAGGAATATTTTAGTATTGCCTGTAGTATTAGTTATATCAATTTTTTAGTCAATTACTTACCTGGAGCATCAAGTTAGCAGCATTGCTGAAAGCACCACATGAAAATCTAAAGCTTTTTTCGAATCCTAATCCAGTTACAATTGCGACAGTGTCAGATTCTAATTCAGCAACGATTTCTTCGTATTGAATTAATTTTCCATCCCGATTAACTGGACAAGCCAAAATAGCTTCAAGTAAAAGAGAAATGTAGGGCCTTAAATTTTCGGGAACGTTGGATGTATCCATTGTTACAAACATCTAAAAATAATTGTTAATTACTTAAAAAATAAAGAGATTTCATAATCAAAGTAAGGAATATACATACGTAAACGAAATTAGTGTTGACATGATCTAAGTAGGTATACAGGGGAATTTTATTGACGTCGAACCTAGGATGTTGATCAAGCGAATCAGTTGAGAAACTTTTAATGTGATGAAAGTTTATCGAATCCGTACTTGGAATTGGTATTGTTTTTAATAAATCATCTGGTATGGGTTTCTAATTACAAAAAGAGAAAATATAAATAAGTATTTAGGAATTAAAAAACATCTTCAAGTGTCTTACATCTCTTAAAAATAGTTGAAAAACAAAATAGAATATCCTAATCCAACGTTTACCTCATTTTCCATAATAGCTTCTTGTAATTCTCGCTCCTTTCTCTCGAGACCTTCCTTACCCAAACTTTCGATTTGTTTAGCTATACGTTCTTTTTCATTCTTAGCCATCTCGATTTTCTTTTCTATACTTGGAATACCTTTCGAAAACACTGCAGGAGAATTGACAAAATATTTATTCAGAAGATTTAACCAGTAGGATACAGGTTCCTCCATCAGCTTCTTAAGCATATCAATCTGGTTTAACCTCAGATCTAACTGTAAGTATAAAAAGAAATTGTCACATGTGTATTAGAAAATTATTTCAGTCCACCTTTAAACGCACTTTTAAATTGAAATCACTTACATCTTCTTTATTGTTTCCGAAAAGAATATCTCCAATAAGTGTGTACGCAATACTATCTTGGGGATTGTTTTCCATGTTGCTCAGGGTCTCAAGAATGTACTTGTAAATAACATTTTTCATCCTAGAAATGTCGATGCCATCCTCTTTAGATGAAATGTCCTTTAGAGTCTTCAATAGACGATCTTTAATTAAAGGAATCTTTTCAGTCGGTACGTTATCGAACTCGAGATAAAAGAGCGCTTCAGAATTTTCGGAAAGATTGTATCCCACGTTGTTCGCAAAAGGATCGTCCACTTCAACAAATTCTTGTTGCAGAGGACTGACGCTGGTATCAGTAAGGTATTTTAGTAATAAAGTACAACCCTTAAGTTCATAAAATTCACGAACAGCAGAAGGACCTCGCCAGGCGGCAATCACTATACCATTATCTTCATCATCGCAAGGATAATAAACATTAACATCGACGCTTTCTTTCAATGGAGGCACCGGATCTTGCCAAGGTCTTTTAAATGGACCTCTTGGTCCCTAAAATTAAGAAAAAAGGTTTAACAGGTGTGTTTTGCGTCTTCAAAAATACAGATTTAGAAATTTAATAAAAATATAGTATTGAAATTTAATTTTGTTAATACCTTGGACATGATCTTTTCTTCAACTGGTTGAAGCGCTTTAAAAACATCAGCATGTTTAACCTGACCAGTTATAATGATAGTTAAGTTTTCTGGCCTATAAAATTCCTTATGATAGGTTTTAACTTTTTCGTTGGAAGTGCTTTCTCGTAAGTTGGGCAAGTCGCCTGCAAGTATGAATATATTATTAAACTACTCTTATCGTGGGATTTTAAAACAGGAGGCTTATATTTTGTGTAAAATACCTCCAGTAATCGATTTGTAGCCACATTTCCCTGGATAAGAGGCTCTTAAAAGTTCCGTGTATGTTAAGCGTTCACCGGTATTTATGCTTCCTTGCATTTCGGAATAAACTATACCAGCATCTTCACCTTCACCTGTGATGTGATGAACTTCTGTGATGTATGCTGAGTCCTAAAAGGAAATAACTTGTTGAATAGTCGAAATTTTAAAAACTTGACTGCAAGCTCTCAAATTTAAAATAAAAATATTTTTTAGATCTATATATGTATATAATATCTTCATTTAAAATGACCTTCAAGGTGGGGTAAAGTATGTGCTCAAGATATATAGGCATCATGCACAGAAATCCATCGGGTCCAGCAGTTTCCAAAGAATAAACAGTATTGTCGACATCTGTATGTGCATTGGTGCCAGATGCAAGGCATCGATTTGCGAATAAATCCAAAACACCTTTGTAGGGATATTTTTCACTCCCTATGAAGATGAGATGCTCTAAAGTATGTGGCAATCCATCATCATCAAACGCCTCCGTTGCTGTATAAGAAAATCACATATAAGATGAAAAATAGTGGCACTGAATTTTTAAAATTTCCCTTACTATAAAACGTTTTTGTGAAATTTCTTGAAAAATAAAAATAAATTCTCAAGAAAATTGTTAAATTGCAGTGACGTAAACTGTAAAGTAGTTACAGGCGGCATATAAATTTAAATAAGATTTTTCACAGCATTGTTTAAAAGAAAAAAACCGGCTCTGAATATTTTTGCTTAATTTCACGAATTCATTGATATATGTAGATAAAAATACTTATGATATCAACGTAAGTTATTTGCATTGAGAGATATATTGAAGAATGTTTTCCTTCATTTTTTACCAGGAAAAGTTTTAACAATTTTAATTATGTGTTTTTGACGCGGTTTAAGGAAGGTTATGTTGATTTCACTTACCAAGAACAAAGTAGCCACAAACCAGTGGACCGTCGACATCAGCAATAAAAACAGTTATTCCGGTATTCGTAGATTTATATTTATGTACAGGAATCGTGTCGTTTGATTTAATTGAGCAAATAAGCTCAAATCCTCCCATATTACCCGCTGGAGTATTGTCTACAGGCGCCATGTTTACTCTTCTTTATTCTAAACTCAAAAAAATAGGAACGAGTTTTCGGATGGTGCGGAACGATATGAAAAATGAAAACCGGAAATCCTTACTTCTTTTTTTTCAAAATAATAAATCTTATACAATTCCCTTCGTTCGTTTGCAAAATAAATTTGTTTCGCAGGAATTTTTTTGTTTTTTACTTACTTTCTTTTTTTTTTTAATTGAGTCAATATAACATTACATATAACAATTTTATTTGTAAACAAATTATGTTTATTATTTTATTTAGTAATGTTTTCCGCGTGCACATAATAAATAAAAACTGCAGCATAAAATTAATCTCAAATAACTGATTTAAGGGTGTTGGAGCCAAGTTCTACTCTAAAAATTCGATTTCTTCGTTTTACTCAACAAATATTAAATTTGGAATTTTTTCTCTGTGTAGAATTAATCAATTCTTAACTAAAATTATGCGTACAAAGCAAAAAAATATCTAATTCAAATATTTTTGAAGTAAAATGAAAATATTGAATTTTGAAGTCAGATTTTGAATTCTTCATTTTATACAAAAAGTATCGAAATTAATTATTTTTTCGCTCTTTATGCAGTCTTATATTTGAAAAAAGATTAGCGTTACAGAACGAAAAAATATTTATCTATAATTTTCGTTGAGTAAAATGGAGAATAGAATTTGGAGCTTAACACTTGGGTCCAACGCCCTTAACATTATAATAATAATCCCATACTTTATATGTATTATACAATTTTATTTTAACATTTAACAATAAATTTAAAATCTCTTTAGAAGTGTCAAGTAGAATGATACTTTGAATGGAGCATCTGTGTTTTTTAAAGATTTGTACAAAATATTCAACATTGATTTTAAATTCCTGACACTATATTTCTATAAGTTTTAAATTGAATAATACCTATATTAAATTTTTATAGAGTTATATAAAAGTCTTTTTAAATTGAAATATCTGTATTAAACTATGATCTATTTTTTCCTTTTAATTCGGTGCTGTAAAAGATGAGATTTATTCCATCATTTAATGGCTTTAATCCAATCAATTTCAAGAGCAGATACTCCAGGTTGATTTTCTGGAAGGTAAGATCCATTATCTACTTTTATGCCTATACTCGTAATTGCTGATACATCCAGCGGATACGCTTCTTGGGCTAATTGTTGTCCCCTATAGTAGGGTTTAAAATCTAGCAATGGTAATTTCACAGATGCGAAGTCATTTTCAGGAGCCTAATAAAAAAAGTTTTATACTGTTAAATGATATTAATATATTTGTATATTTGAATGTATCTTTTAAAAGTCTATATTTAAAACTTACTTTCTCTTATTTAAGGACGTTGGAGCCAAGTGTTAAGCTCCAAATTCCATTCTCCATTTTACTCAATGAAAATCATAGATAAATACTTTTTCGCTCTGTAGCGCTCATCTTTTGTCAAATATAAAACTGCATACAGAGAGAAAAAATATTTAATTCCGATAATTTTTGCATAAAACGAGGAATTCAAAATTCAATATTTTTAGTTTAGTTAAAAAAATATTTGAATTAGATGTTTTCTCGCTCTGTACGCATAATTCTAGTTAAGAATTGATTAATTCTACAGAGGGAAAAAATTCCAAATTTAATTTTTATTGAGTAAAATGAAGAAATCGAATTTTTCAATTAGAACTTGGCTCCAACACCCTTAAGTAACTTAATGCCTTCCAAATAAAAAAAAATAATCAAAAATTTGTTAAAATAATGCTTTTAATATAATAAATGGTAAACTAATGAAATAGTATATTCTTTTACCGTGAAGACTTGTCCATAAACCACTGCATCCTTGCACAAGCCTTTATGCTTCAGTAGCATTTTATATTTTTGATTAATACCTTGTCCACGACACTTCATAATAATAGTCTGGAACTGCTTTAGATCAAAGTTAGTATCGCATCGAACTGCAGCAAAACCTGATCCATTTGGTTTCGGATTGAAGAGAGTGAAGAGCACAGCTCTTTGAAAATTTTGGGTTTTTTGGATAACGAGAACAGCTTTGGACATTCCGCTTGGTTTAATTGTATCTGAGTTTTCCGTCCAGCCGTCTAGCTGTTCCAATCGGGTAAAGTCGAAAAGTGTCAGAACGGTTCTATAAAAAACAAAAGAAACAATACATTTTAACAAATAATCTGTTATTAAAATGAAAAAAATAGTATATCTCTGTTATTGAAAAATTGGAAAACCTTGACAAGGGATGATTATTTCTAAATTTAACTCACCCACAGGCCGTGCCTACCATGTCATTCCTTCTGAGAGATATTATGAAACTGAGTCAACAATTTCGTGACATCTTAGAATCGATCTGTAAATCCTCAGTTTTGGGGTTTCCAGGATCAATTTGCTCTTTGCGTGTTCCAATGACATTTGCGCGAGTCAAAGATACTCATTCTCAAAACTTTTATAGAGAAAAAATTATTAGAGAATTTATGAATCAGGTTTCATTAATTATAATTGACAACGAGGAGATTAAAATAAGCAAGCAGTTCACTTTTATCACCTCTATCTAACTAGTTAATCGAGTTTCAACAAGACTCCTTCAAAGTAATGAACCACGCACATTTTTCCCTTCAATGCGACCGATTGGTCGTAAAGAAATGTTTGATCAATTTCCTTTTGTAATATACTGTCGTCCTATAATCGACTGACAGCGAGGTAGTCTATTTTGCATGTTGACATAAATAAGACTAGAGGAAGCGTGTCGAATCTTTTCTTCTACATATATCTTTTCTACGATGCAATTCTCTGATGCATTTTTATTATGCAAAATGAAATAAAACATTTTAAACATTATATGATATGATATAATCAATTTTTTGCATTAAGGGCGTTGGACACAAATGTTAAACTCAAAATTCAATTCTCCATTTTACTCAACGAAAATTATAGATAAATATTTTTTCGTTCTGTAACGTTAATCTTTTTTAAAATATAAGACTGCATAAAGAGCGAAAAAATAATTAATTTCGATACTTTTTGTATAAAATGAAGAATTCAAAATCTGACTTCAAAATTCAATATTTTCATTTTATTTCAAAAATATTTGAATTAGATATTTTTCCACTTTGTATGCATAATTCTAGTTAAGAATTGATTAATTCTACACAGGGAATAAATTCCAATTTTAATATTTGTTGAGTAAAATGAAGAAATCGAATTTTTAGATTAGAACTTGGCTCCAACAGCCGTAATACGAGACTATTTAAAATACCTAACAATAAGACTCATTTTAGTTTCCTGAAGTTCTTTTATGTACTTTCTTAGTTAACTAAACTATTTAATTTAGATTAACAGAATAAGGATGAATTACTTGTTACTTATAACATTTAAACCTCTGGATTTATTTTACGGTTCGATGTAAGAAGTTTACACGATGCAAGAAAAGGATTGTAACTTTAAGAAGTTGCAACAATATTCTCTATTTCTAGGGCCGACACTCCCTTCTGTTTAGTTGGTAAGTACACCCCTCCGTACATTTGCAAGCCAAACATTGTTATGTTAGATGTATTAAGAGGTGCAGCATCTTCAACTTCGCGACCTCGATAGAAGGCTTTGAAGTTTGCTATAGGCATTTTTACAGTTGTGAACGTTTCGGTTGACATCGGTGCCTGAAAAATAATATAATTTAGTTTCTTAAAAAAACAGCTCCTTGACATGAAAAATTCTAATTTTAAAAATACGTACTGTGAAAAATTGCTCGTAAGAAATATCGTCGACTGATTCACCATTGTGTCGGAGAACAACTTTATAATGCATATTTTCTCCTTGACCTCTGCAAGAAATCTCAATATTCTTGAATGACGACAAATTCAAGTTGACTAGTGTTCTAACACCAGCAAATCCTGCTCCATTGGGTTGTGGATTTAAAAGGGTGAAGAAAACAGCTCTTTGGAAGACTTGAGTTTTTTGTAAAACCAGTGTAGCTTTTGATTGTCCAACAGTTCTGACCGTGTCTGAACTCTCTATCCAATTGTCCAAATTCCCGAGAGTTTTGAAGTCGAACAAAGTAACTTTATCCCTGAGATTCATAATATTTTTTGGTAAAAATAATAATAAAAATAAGAATTAAACTCAAATTCTAATGGTGCAGGTGTTATACAAATTTACAACAATAAAAGGACACTTTGAAATAATTTCGTATATAAAAGAAAATAATAATAATTTTTCTCTTAGTCGTCATTCCACATAAATTAGATAATTTTAGAAATTAATTAATTATGCAAGGAGTATAATTCAAAGTAAGGCTCAGTGCTCTGAACTTCATGCATTAATCTGTGCAAAGAAAAAATGAGAGTGCAGCTAAACTACATGTGTTTATCACAAACAAATATTAATTACTGCATATTAATATTCTTATGATCTTCTTCCACAACGTTAGCAGCGTAGTATTCAAACTCTCTGATTACACTTTTAGCGTTCATATTGGTCAGTATAAACGACTTGGCACCTTTTTCTAAACTGCGCAAAAAAACGAAAAAAAAAAATGAAAAGTTAACGTTTTGTGGTTTTTGATTCAAGGATTTAAACCTTCTCGAAGACGGTATATGAAAGTATAATATTAAGAAAATATCTAAGAAACAAAAAATTACGGCTAATAATAATAATTATGTTTAATATAGTTTAAATATTCATCTAGTTACTTAATTGTTATTAATTGACATAAATAAAGAACCTTACCCATTTACTGGCCGCATCAAAGTTGTTCCAAGAACGAAACTACTTAGAACTTGAAACAATCTCATTGCTGTTACCATTTTCAATGGAAATTGAAGAAGAATATCTAAAAAAAATAGTTTAATAATTATTTAATTTTAGTATAATTAATTCATGCTTTTGTAGATAAGAAAATGTTTCCAAATAGAAAATTTGACTGATAGTAAAAACAAGTTTATTTTGACAAGCTTCAAACATGCAAATCATAAAATTTGAGACATTAATTATTATCTTATCTGTATTATTCGACAGACAACAAACATACGTCATTTTCAAAACCTCTGCACACCGAAAATGTTTAATTTTATTTAATTTCAACATATGACACATATTTTATATTTATATTACAAAAAAGATAAAAACTTAATTAATTATTATGTCTTCTTCAGTCAAAAACCAAAATATTTTAAAAATATCGCAAAATAGAATGATTTTCATGAAACATGTTCTACTGTTTATTATTCATAATCACTCATTAAATATACGTCAAAGTAAATTTGGAAACTTTTATTATTCGTTCTAAAATTTAAAAAACTTTCTTCCAGTTAATAAAAAAGGTATTGAAAATTGCTAACTATATAGAAGTATATAGAATTTTGAAACAATACTAATTTCATTAAAGTTTTAAAAAGAAAACATAATGAATTTTGAATAATGGTATACAAAACTTACTGGTTTTATTATTGTTTACTGTTTCACGTTGACTGTTATTATGCGCTCTTCAGACAAGTACCTAGTATTTTAAAAGTCATTATGTGTACTTTGAATGCGTAAGTACGCGTTGCGTAATCAATTAGCATGTAAGCTATTTCAAATAGAGATTTTTATCGTTTTTAAACTTCAAACATATTAATAAAATTGAACTTTGATAAATTTTTGTTAATTTAATGTTAGAAAATATATTTAAGAAATAAGAAATGCAATTTTCGGATCAGCTAAATGTTAAAATTCTTTTTTTGAATAAATTCAAAAATGTCGCGCATGCGTGGTTCGATTCCACACATTCCTCCTCAATAGAAGAATTACATATGTATGTATGTATGTATGTTTATATGTATGCATTGGGATTGCACTTGGCACCAGCAGTGCTCTCAAATGGCGCGTTCAGATTTCCCACCCGGGTGCACCTCGGATACTGCGTCCTTTTTTTACAGGTCGAAATTTCAATATGTTAGAAAAGGACGCAGTACCCGAGGTGCACCCGGGTGGGAAATCTGAACGCGCCTAAACGGGGCTACCTGCGCGCGCAGCACGTGCTGGTTTCCTGATGGAGAAATTCTTCCATTGGTCCATTTAATTCGATTTTGAATGGTGTGCCAGATTACAGACAATTGCAGAATTTCTCCATCAGGAAGCCAACACGTGCTGCGCGCGCAGCAGTGTCTCCAGATCGTGGGATTTCTCACCCCCCCCACATTCAAACGCAGCGTGTCGGTGAAAAGTCCATGCTTCAGGCTGCGTACATTACACGAATATGCACGAAGTTTCTAGCCGAACTAGCCCGAACTGACGACCAGTTTCTCTGGCTATTTGGCTATTATTTGAGATACATAGGAGAAATGAAAACAAAGTAAGAAAGTGTTAGACATAGAAAATAGCAAACGTATTATAATCGAGGTTTTACTTTGGAACGAAGAAGGTCAGTTTCTCGAGAAACGCTTTTTATTTTAAAAGGAAAAAGTCTCAATTTTTAATTCTTCTGCCAAAATTCATTTTGAATACGGCTAAAAAATTCGAAGTGTTCCTTCTGCGGTTCTGATAGTGTTCGCTCTGTGGTTCTGATAGTGTTCGTCTTTGTGGGTTTCAAAGTGTGTGGTGAGTTTTTCATTTGAATTTGTTGGAAATTCTTCTGTTTCTCTCGTTTTTTTATTTCTTCGTCGACCTTTTAGAA
>UCOH01007424.1:0-59040 GCA_900474275.1 Synergus japonicus
GCCATATTGGATCCGCCATTTTGAATTTTGAAAATCTGACCCCGGATTCGTAATCAGCGACCCCGAAAACCCCCGAGTGGAAAGTTTCATGATAATTCTTTAATTTTTTGAAAATTCGTCCGCCATATTGGATCCACCATTTTGAATTTTGAAAATCTGACCCCGGATTCGTAATTAGCGACCTTGAAAACCCCCAGGTGCCAAGTTTCATTCCAATTTATTCAATAAGTCGATCAAAACTGAATTTTTTCTTAAAAAAGAGCAATTTTCAAAATTTGTTTATTTATAATTATTTATAATTTTATGCAATACGTTCGTCATTCTTTTTTATTAATTCTAAAATGCTTTAGATGCAATATCAATAAGAAATCTTTATAATATCTTGAAAAATGTTGAATCTAGAAAGAAAATTTGGAAATAAAAAAGGTGGTAATCTGGGTTACCACTGCGCCGCAAAGGGTTAAAAAACTAATTTTGTTCCAATGACTGGAATAAAATATGTAAATTTATATATATATATATATATATGTACATAGATTATTATTATTGTATACGACACCCAACCACATTTAGTGCTGTATCTTTGAAAATATTGCAAATCAGCCTCTATAAAACTGTACATACATATTCTTAGATATATTAGGAATAGATTTAATCAATAAAAAAATCGATTTTTTTGAGACTTCTAAACCAGGTTTAGAAGTGTCTAAGCAGTATAATGCCTTAATAAATTATTTTTGTTTCGGATTCAAATTTCACGGGGAAAACCTATTGAAATCAGTTGTGACTGGTCCAGTAAAAAATACATTTTTATACTCAATAGTTTTTCAATGTAACTGATAATTGTGAAGTAAATCGAAAAAAGCAGCCTTTTTGAGAGATCTTTCATTTATCTTGACATTGCGAAGCATTAAAATCTTTTTTTGATTGTAAAAGAACTTATTTACACAACTATTCTATTCGCAAATGGAATAATATACACATATACTGCTGTACAGGCAAAATATTGGTAACGAGAAGGAAACGAGTTAATTTATGTAATTAAACTCGGGGCATTCATGACCTTGTATAACTAAATGTGGTTGAATGCAAGTCGAGGTTACACCGTGGGTTACACTACGCACAATAATCGCGTGGGCAGTGGGCTGCGCTGTGCCGGATAGATGAGAGTACACAGCAAGATGGCTTCCAGAATTCTGTGTTGTATAACGGCGAAGCAAGATGGCTGCCACTTAATAAGAGGCTAATCCTAAATGGATTGGTCCAATGACATATAATTCGCTTTTATCTGCCTTTGTCCGTTCGTTGCGTAATTCTACGGGTGGTAACAGCTTATTTTAAAATCAATAAATGAATGCAGCGACAGCGACTCGTATGGATGGAATTGAAAACTACATACATACACTGACAGGACCGACGACTTTACAGGAAGAATGAAAAATTACTCTCCAATAAAGAAAAATGAAACCATTTTTAGTTTAAAGTTATAATTTCGTGATGCAACTCTCTAAGTAATGGTTTTCATTTTTAAACAACTGGTGTCCAATCGTAACATATTTTAAATAGATAATTAGTGCTATCCTGTTAATACATCATGTTAATAATGTATAACATGGGATTGAGATAAATTAACAGTATGACAAAGAATCCATTATCCATTGTTTCTTAGCTCCTCTGGTTTCTCTTTTCTATCCAAAAACACTTCCCACACATTATACGCAAAGACTTTAGTTTGCGATTTTACAAGCTTTTTATAAATTACTAAAAGAACTGTCGCACCCCGTAGATCACTCAAACCAAAAATTAACATTTATAAGTAAACTTACAAATGGTTGGCAAAGTAACTTCATTTTCACTTTCATAAAAGTTTCTTTAATATATATATATCGACGTGATGATCTTTGTCTTTATCAGCAGAGATTCAACTTTGTTGTGATCAATACTCGAAGACACTGATCAAAGGAAGTACAAACTGCTAATCCCTGTTTATCTGGACTCCAATCGAAAGCGCTGAAAGGCTGCGAAGATAAAGTGGAGTTCTGTAACTGGTCCAATGTTCCCATAACTCCATGATCCATCCCTCCTGGACCCGTTTCTCTTCTTTTACTTGGATAATTGCTGAAAAAGTAAATACAATTTAATTATTTAAAGTTTAAACGTATTGCGCATTATGGATCCCTAAATAATATAGTAGAAGGGGGAAGGGTTCAGGGCAAAGCTCTGGAGGGAATGTAGGGACTGATAAACTCCTGCCGAGGGATTCGAAAAGTAAACAAAACACACAGTAAAGTTACGATGCTTGACTTGGGTTTTGTTGAACAGTCATCGGATGACAAAAATGGCACGAAAATATTCAATGTAATAGTCCTGATTTCAGGGTAATAATGATTATAGCCCTGATCTTACCACTTGCAAAATATTCTGCAAAGCAGTTTTCATATTATCTCATGAATACGATTCAATACTAGGTAATGATTTTTTTTTCTACTTCGCATTCAATCGCATGTTAATGAAATGAACAGGAACTCTCGGCACTAACAAAAAGTTATATGATGTGTGTGTGTGTGTGTGTGTGTGTGTATGTGGATTAGAGTAAAGATCAATTTACTCTGATTTGTTTTCTACTGATAATATATAATCTATGAAGCATCTTACTATTTCCATAAAAAAATGGAACCACTTCCACCGCAGGTTGCGAATACATCTCGATTTTGTGGTAAATGTCGAACCAGCCATACCGTTGATTTGTGAGCCTAAAAAAATAATTTATATTACTTGTCTAATTTAGGTAAATATTGATTAAAGGCATTATAGATGTTGAGTATTCAAATTCTAATCACTTAATTTCGGGGCTATAACTCATCTGTCACCTCCTCTTTATAAAAACATAAACGCCTACATTCTGAATGACAAATTGGTTTCACAGTCAAATGCGATAAGTTAAATCTATAAGAAGCGTTCATAAATTATAGGAAATTATGAATTGGCGATGGAAAATGGAACGAACATTAGGATTAGACAAAGTTAAAAACATTCGATGACTTCACAGTCTTTCCACTATTAAAAATTTTTTAGGGAGATTCTAATGATTTCTTTCAAAATTACAGTCCGAAAAACGTTTTTAAAACTTTTCAAAGATGTCCTGAATTTTTGTGTTTACTGTGATATAAATAATTACATGCAGAAAATTATCGTGTATCTGAAATATGCATCCTACTGGAATGTTATACCAAATAGTGTCTAAATATTTAGAAATACTTAAATGTTTACAAGTGTCAAAAAAGGTGAAATAAGTATAACCACGAAGTAATAATAAGGAGATCGAGCTGTTAATAAAAGTTTTTCGAATCTAATAACAGCAGCGAAACCTCAAATTAGTAACACAAATAGTAGAAGAACTTCCAAATCTTATATTCTCATTTGCACTCTTGAAAAAAAAACGAGATCGTGAGAAAATATTTGCAGGAGCGATAACAATTTAATTTGGAATTTTTCTGATATCTGGGCATAATAGTTTATTACTTCAAATTATATTATACCTTCTGAGTTAAATAAGTGAATCCCTTTTTTGGATGCTGGGTCCTCAAATCAAACACATAGAATTTTGATTCCAGCGTTGTGGCAACGATTTTATTCATGAGAATATTATTTCTGTCAAATTCAAGGCTACATACGCCGTTTTTTACGTTGCTTTCCCATCGCAAAGACATTGTTTTCAAATCAAACATTTTAATATCTCCATTGTCATAACCAGATACGACGACTCTCTCCTCAGAATTATATGAATTTCCAAAGGCTACGGCCCAACAGTCCCTGCGAGTTTCACGCTCTTTTGGTTCCATGGTGGCTACAGGCTCATTATTCTGTCGCGGATCCCAAACCTTTACGGAGCCATCTCTAGATCCAGTGACCAATTCAGGAGCACCACACCCAGCGCTTTGTCCTGCTACTCCGTCAATTGAATTAATAATTTCCTTGTGGGCATCGGCTGTATAGATTGGTAATGCAGAGTTTTCCAGATCGTAAATGTTTAACTTTCCCTGTAAAATAATCCAATGAATACAAGACAAAATTACACTAGGCAAAAATATTTCGTTTATGATTATGGTTTCTTTTGTGATTCTCTAAATCTAAACTGTTATTACTAATTTCATATGCACTTAATCTTTCAATGCATAGCCTTATTTCTCTAACAGTTACATTATAATATGGAGAACGCAGTTCAATAGTTAAGCAATGCCAATTGTGCAACGAACGACTTTTATCTGTTAACCCAGACAAAACAAAAGTATTGTTCTTCATGAGGAAGAGGAAACATCCAGACTTCAGAAAGCCTGAGTTCAACTAAATACTTGGCAGTCATATAAGGACCTCAAGATAACGTGGAAATTACACGTTGATGATGTAGTAAAAATGGCTAAAATGGCCTTTCGGGACTGTAGTGGCGATATATCGTAAGACTCGAGGACTGAAACTGAGGGTAGTATACTGGTTATATTCAATAATAATCAGACCATATCAATGCTTCATTGATATGGGAGGTAAGGAAGGAGTTGAGCTGCAAGAGATATTTGCAAAGCCTATACAGAGTATTCTATCTAGCAATTTCTGGGTCGATCAAATCCAAACTGACTCCGATGGCCTGCTTCCGATGGTCCTACTAATTACAAATCAGACGTCAAGCTTCAGTATGAATGAAGTGATTGAATGAATATCTAAAAATATTATTATATGTAATAAATAATAAATTAATAATAATAATAATAATAATAATAATAATAATAAGTATGATTATAGATACTAAGTGTTGATAATATTTTACCCTAAAATCTCCAGTTGCCAAATGTCGATCTCGAAGACTACTGGCTTTAAAAGTTCCACATTTAATAGCGTTTGGGCGTTCAATTTCTTTGATGAGTTTCAGTTCACTATTCGAGATTTCGTAAACTTGTATGATACCGGTACCACGAGGTTTCGATCCCATAACTACAAATTTGGCACTACAAGGGATCCACTTTGTATCGAATAAAGAATAGTCAACTGATTTCTCGATGTGGCAAATTATTTGCGGTTTTTCTAGCTGCTCCATTTTCTTTTAATGTCAAATTCCTCTAAAAACTTTGGACACCTCAGTATAAATACAATTTTAGTTGGCTGTTTCTGTGATTTGTATGCATCTATGTGTAATAAACAAACTCTATAGAAACAGAGTGACATCTGTGCGAGTGTGTGCCGGTCAATTTAACGCATGTGCAATATGTGCTTAATCTCAAGCATGGTTGGGAACATGGTTTTTAAATTCGTCGTATTTTAAAAACGGGTAAATAATAACGTACTGACAGTCAAAAACATGTATTTATTGCATTAACCACGTGGCATTAACACATGTCTCTCACTCCCTCTCGTTTACTTCAAATTTGAGGGACGAGATGAGATTCAGGTCGGCATCCCATGATTGTGTTTTACATTGCGTCATAATGAGAGAAAAGAAGACAAAAGTATACTTCTGTTATATTACGTGCGCAACCCTGCCATGTAAGCAAAAACTCATGAGAGTGAAAGAGACAAACATATCTTCATATCTCTGTCACTCTCATGAATTTCTGCCACTGATCTCTATAATAACTGGATAGCGCATGGAACACAATTTTTGTGATTTATAGAACGCCATTTTGGTTTGGAAATTTGTGCAGTTCGGGAAACTTCGTAGCTTATTTCGGCAATATTCGGTTCGATAACATTCGGGTTCGGCAACATTCGATTCGATATTCGAGAATCAATGTAACTTTCGTCATTTAAATTTTAGCACGAAGATCCGAATGCTGCCGAAACAAGCCACAAAGTTTCCCGAAGTGCACAAATTTCCAAACAAAATGGCGTTCAATTAGTCACGACCACGTGTCACGACACTTTTACACGGCAGCCGCTACGGAGGAATAGTAAAGAGATCGATTTCGCTATTCAGAAATGTCAATAGAAACTGCACTTTAAGTACCAGCCTTCTTGTAAGGCACGGAGGCAGATTGTTCGCACATGCGCGGTACAAATCTACCCGTCTTCTTTCTCTCGTGAATTTGTGTGAGTGAGTGGTCCGAGCTCTTCGAACTCTGCGTGTTCCTTTTAAAAGTAAAGTTATATGTATATGTCCAGTCAAAAAGTTCGCTTGCACCCTTCCAGACGCTTGCGAGTGTCGCGACGTTTGCACCTATTTGTTTTTAAATTACTACAAAATGGAATGGAATGCAAACGAAAGCTAATTTACTTAAGGTTCTATCGACCTTAAGGAGCACATTCTCATCAGGGCACTCGCGCTTCGCGCTCGGCTTTGTTTAACAATATTTTTCATGATTAAAACGAAAACTACTCATCGTGTTGAAACATGGTTCAAGGGGAACTTGTAGATCTTTTTAAGGCCAATAATTATGTTCCTTATCATTTTCTCTGTATCTCGCGTTATTTGGCTCAAAATTCGAATTTTAGATTTTTTAAGGAAATTCAAAAAGTTATTATACCTATCCTATAGAGTGTTCAAAAAGAAACATTTTTCATCTTTAGATTTTTTTTCATATCGTGCGTTGTTTGGCTTCTAATTCAAGTTTTATTTCATTTTTTTGGATTTTCAAAATGTTATGTCTTTCAATTTTTTTTTTATCCAAAAAAGTCATTCAGAAACATTGTTCGACGAACATCCGTCATTAGAATTTTTAAATTAAAAAGAAAAGTGGTTTCAAAAATTTTCAAATTGCTCCAACTTTTTGAATTTTTATCCAAAATGGCTGGCCAACGAACTTGACCTTCATTTTGGGACACTAAAAGAGTATACCAAAGAACAATCCAATCGGTCCATTCTTTCGAAAGTTATCGTGTTAACAAACTAAAATCTACAGACAGACAGCCAGACAGACACATTCGTAAAAACATGTTTTTCGTGTTCAGGGGGTCCCAAAACGTGGACATTTGATAAAAACTGGGGGGGGGGGGTCAAATTTTACACAAATCTAATACATCTCTCTGATGAGAATGTAATATGTTGTTGTTGACTAGTGAATAAATAAATAGAAGCTTCATAACGATGACGTGATGTGTTACCAACTGCAATACATCCTATAAGAACAAAAATTCCAAAGGCCTAACACTGTTTACGCCCGATTCGGTAAGAGTCTTTCAGCTGGTGTCAGAATAAATTTATATTTAAGTATGTTTTGTAAGAAATATAAATACTCTTAGAAAATCAATAATTATTTTTTCATAAAAATTGCTGTTATTTATTTAAATTTGTTATTTTCCGATCATTCGGTACATTAAGAGCGTTTCAAAAATGACGTGAGAATAATACATATAGCTCAATAATATAATAACAATACAACCTCACTTTTAAAAGCAAAACGCAGAGTTCGAAGAGTTCGGACCACTCACTCGCATAAATTCACGAGAGAAAAGAAGACGAGTAGATTTGTACCGCGTATGTGCGAACAATCTGCCTCCGTGCCTTACAAGAAGAAGGCTGGTACTTAAAGTGCAGTTTCTATTTACATTTCTGAACACTTCCCAATGCATTGTTCGATCTCCTTACTATTCCTCCGTGGTTATTATATACATCAGTGATTTCTGCTTTACGCCGACGTAAAAAACTTCGAGTGACGCGTAACTACACAACCCTGCTCAACTGAGAGAACCATCGATATATAGAAATGGACTGCGGGACGCTGTAGGAAGGCGCGTGATAATGCGTCAGAGAAAGAAGTTGCAAAGGGATGTGTATTTGTCCCTTTCTCGCCGAAGCTAATTGGTTGAGAGCATTTTCGGTGGGTGGAGCTTGGTGGAACTCAACCAATTAGCTTTGGCAAGAAAGAGACAACACTACGCCCCTTTGCAACTTCTCTCTCTGATGCATTATCACGCACTTTCCTACAGCGTCCCGCAGTCCATTTCTATATGTCGATGGAGTGAACCTATCAAAATATGTCTTTGTCTGAATCCTGATTATGCCTGGTGCCTGGCTGAGGCTGAGCATGCGGAGGGGCGATCGCCTCTGTTTTGGATTTGTTGCCGTTTGAGCCTTGAGTTGTAGTCGAATGTATTACATATTTACGTATTTACAGAAGTATTATACATCTAAAATAATATCAAAATATTCAAAATGAGTAGTGATGATGAAGCTCTTCTCAGTGATGATAAAGGCGAGGAAGATGATAAAGCTCTAATGGAATCGGTGAGTAAAGCGAAATTGTACCAAGGTTATGTTTTGTTTTATTTATTTATTTTATAGCATTTCACTTACTTGTATTCAGATTTATATTTTACGATTTATATTTACTAAGCAGTATAATAGAAAAATTTAATAGTATCAACTGAATCTTTTTTATTTAATAAGATATTATATTATTTACACATTTCGTAAGCTTATGTCTTATATTAGTATTTTCTTTTCAATTTGTAGACTGAAATGCGGGCCAAGCTCTCCAAGATGAGCTTTGAAGACTTGCAAAAGTTAAAGCAGAAGCTCGGCAGTAAAGTTTACGATGAGGTAATATTTGGACCTAGAAAAAATAAAAAGACTGTTTTGAAACGAGAGAATAAGAATAGACCGCGCGAGATTTCTGCAAAAAAGCAAGTGCCTAGATTCAAGGAGGCTGTTCAAGTGAAAAAATTTGTTCCAAGGGATCCTAGATTTGACAGTCTATGTGGAAAATTTAATGAAAAGGCTTTTAAAAATTCGTATAGCTTCCTGTACGAAGTTAAAAAGAATGACTTAAAAACTTTAAAGGAAGAACTCCAAAATACCGAGGATCCTAAAACTGTAAAAAAGATTAAATACTTAATTCAAAGGTTAGAAAACCAGTTGAGAGAAGAAGAAAGGAAGAAACAGAAGGAGGAACAGAAGCGGAATGAAAAACAAGAAATCATAACGGCCATCAAACAAGGAGAAAAACCCAACTTCAAAAAGAAATGTTTGTATTCAATTTTTAAGTTTATTTACTGTTTATGAAATGTAAAAAAATATTGTGCTTATCTAATAGTTCTATATTTTTTCAGCTGAAAAGAGACTTCTAGACTTGGCGTCTCAATATGAGGAACTAAAAAAATCTGGAAATCTCAAAAAACATATGAAACGATTACGTAAAAAACATGTTAGTAAAGATAGACGTAGATTAGAAGAATCGACTATTGAATAAAACGGCTTGTTCTATTATTATATTATAATTATTATTGTTATTGATTTAAAGAATATTGCTTTAATTAAAAAATCTCAAAAAATGATTGTTGATTGTGACCAATTTCAATAAATCCAAGCATCAATAGCTTCCAATGCAGTGGCTCTTCTTGTTTTTTACTAGATAGTTTTCTCACCTCAAAAACTTTGTCAAATTCAACAATTAACAAAAATAGCTTTTTTTGAAAAGAGAATTAAATATCATGAGGCACTTCTTCCCAAGTTTTTCTACTTGATTCTAATTCTATACCGTTTAATAAAGTTGTGATCTAAACTATCTAAAGCATTCAGGAGATTTATTACCATATCGGCCTTCTATCTAAGATTGTCATGATCGTTAGCTTTCCCTTTCCGAAAGTTTTCTTCTTAGGTAGACATCCCTTTCCATTTTATGGTGGTTGTAATTCTTTGAAATTTTCTACGAAAAAAGTATCAGAAGAAAAATGTCTAAACTTTTTGAATTTCTTTGCGATATTTTGTACTGTTATTATTTGTCAATTTCTTCTTCGTTTACATTATTTATTCGTCATAAAATAAATTTTCCTTCAGTTTAATTCCCGAATAAATAAATTAAGAAACAAGTATAGAAAAAAACCTCTGAAAAATGCCAAAATGGCAATATTTAACTTTAAATTATAGCTTTAATATTAAATTTTTAAAGTGTTCATTTTTAGGAAAAAGATTCCGCCGCTACATCTAAATACTAATTAAAAAACGTAAAAAAAATATGGATATATAATTTTGGCGAGAGAAACACAATACTGCAAAAACATTTCGAAAATTTCAAAGTAAATTTTGTTTTTGAACCACCCTAATTGTATATACATATATACTATGCAGGTTAATATGAAAGAAAAAGTTGACTGTATTAATTATGTATTTTTTATTTAACATCAAAAGTAATGACACTTGGGTTGGACAATGTCTCTCGTTTGTTCCTTAATGCATTCGCGTGTGAAAACATAACTTACACATAATCATATGAAAGGAATTGTCAATCTGAAGGTATAAGATAGTAGATAAGAGCAATGTGTAGGTGAATGTGTAGCTGCGTTTTCTGTGTATTTAATATGCGCGCGTGTAACGGTGTGTAGTACATGTGCTGCTAAACAAAAACACAAAAACTATAGGGACTCGAGCATCGAGGGCGATCTCCCGTCAATGAGTAGTCGGTCAGAAGAGCAGCTCACTATAATCGAGTCCCTGGTCACGCACAATCTGGCTGTCTGTCTTCAATTATTTAAAATATTTACAATATAATAAACCCATATTCAATTTTTCTCATAATCATTCAATGATTTTATCATGTGTGGCGGACTGTGCAGGCATGACGATTTATCTTTTTATTCGAATTTTCCTGATGCCAACACGCAGCGGCAGCAGTACAAAATTCGCTATCGATTAACCGATATTTTGTTAGTTCATTTCTCTCTTCTTTCGTCCGAATTTTCTTAATTTCAAAGAATTTCACTCTCACACCTTTCGTTCTGCCATTCACACTTTTCCTTTCTCTCAACATATTTCTTTTTCTCGCGGGTCCGTACCCCACGCAAAAAAATCTTCCGTATTGCAAACTGGAATCATTTTAAAATGCAAAAGTAATGTACTTGATGGAAAGAAAGAAGTTCAAGATTCCCGGTCAGCAAAGAATACTAAGAAACGAAATTACGTGGACGCAATTCGAGAAGAAAAGATGACAAAAGTACGTCTCGACCCGTTCAGTTCGCCACAGATTTTCTGGTCTTTGACCGAGATATTCTCGCACCTTCTTCATTGTTATAATTTTTTTTTGTAATTTTTTTGCTTATACTTACTTTGTTTTTTTTTCTTCAACAACACGAGCTAAACTAAACCATATATAATAATTACATCTAATAATATCTTAATTTAACATGTATTATATTATCATTATAATAATTATTATAATATTATTATTTAAATTATTAGCCTAAAATGAGAGGCGGCGCACGATGGCAAAGCATTTTATTTGGGCTCCTACGTCCCCTGACACGGAACACCCTGTCGACAACCGTGGATCCTTCATCTTTTGCGAACGTTTACAAAACTCAATGCCCTCCTCTAGTGAACTTAATTACTGAATGAGTTGAATTATTCAACACTCAAAACACTCAACACGTAATGGCGCTATGAACTTAAGTTTTTATCCAAACACATATAATGCAAAAATCTTGTACAAATAATATATTTTTTTTTTGTCTTTTTTGCTCAAAGTTCCGCGCGCAAAAATACACAAAAGTAAAAATGAGCCGTTTTCAGTGGAGCACAGCTGAAGCTAACTATATAAAATGATTCCTGTAACTCACACAACAACTATAATTTTTTCAACCACTGACATTTGCAACGATTCATTTACCTTTGCGTGAACACTCGAGTACTCAAAATTAAGTTCATTCATTTCAGTGTTAGATGTTCTAGTCTCTGCATTCGGCGCATCCCCTAAACCTCGCCAGTTTTCCCCAACATTGTGCTCTTCTTCTATTTTTTTTTCTTTGCCGGCGGGAGGTTCCTACGAGAAAAAAAATCACCGAAAGAGCTGAATTGCTCACGCATCAACTTCTTCTCAGTTTCATCTCCCCCACCCTTTTCTCTCAGGTTTATCAGGGAAACTGGCGACGGAAGAACGTGCATTGTATAACGCGTGTACGACCCCTCAAGAACGGATCGAGGGTACCTCGATTATATGAACACTTTGGGTAGGTTTCGGGCCTGAGTTTCCGGGCCGAGACATGAGCGTGTGAATGTGTTACGTATCTATGTAAGATTCGATTCGGAAATGGATTTCAACTCCAGGCCGCGGGGATAATGACATTATCGAACCAAACAGAGCGACAAGCTGCGGTTGAATTCCGATTTCCAAGAAAAGATTTTTTAAATGTATTTTCTGTTGGCCCCGGTTTGTCTCCGGTCACAAAACTTGCATGGCAGGCATTTAAGTTACCTTTGTAAAGAGCGTTATTCGACACGATACCGTGGATTGCGAACAGGGCGTTCGGCGTTTCGGGACTAAATGATTTTTCAGTAGCGAGCTTGTCCCGCTGGCGTTTTACAACCTATGAAAAACTAACAGAATGGATGTTTTTATTTTTACTGTTTTTTCTTTTTTTTTATTTAGATCACCTACGTAAGAATGTATTTTTACTTTTCCCTCTCTCTTCTTTTAGAATCATCTACAATCATCTAGAGCCATTCTGTTCCTACAAATTCTCTCGCTCCCTATTCTCATTATACTTTATTAGGGTTGAATCAATAACAGTTTCCCTTTTCCCCCCACCCCCCTTCCCTGTTGTTTTTTTTGTCCCGATTTACTTTGACCCTACAATTAACACGTCGTCCGCGTTTTAGTTTAATCTGAAACCTCTTGCAGCTGGTACTGATTTTCTAATATTTATACTATATATTTGCCTCATTTTCATTGTGTGTTTCGCGTTCTGTGGATTTCGTCCAAGATTCAAACTACTGATTATACACAATCTGTTGATAACTACTCGGAATAAGATTGGAACCGAACGATATTATTTCTTTTATAATAATAATGAATACTGCGAACGCGTTTTTTTTTATTTCATTAGTTATTTTATTATAACTTCTTTTTCTCTTTTCAACTAGGGCGTGCCAATCTAGCATACTGGTTTCTTCGTTAGTTAGTAATTTATAGACTTCTATGAAGATTCATGATACATTCACGAGACGTACGAGTTGTTATCGCGTCGGTAAATGTCTCACTCCATTCGCAGAGCCTACTATTCAACGAATTTCTCTAGTATCTTGGGTCCTAGATCCTTTTTTTAATCTCCAATAACGAGGGCGTGCTGCTGTCCTTTGACTAATGATTAGAGAGAAAGTTGAGAGATGAAGCTTCTCGATATCACAACAAGACGTTCGGGCAATCCTCTTGAATTTCTTTTCCCTGCTGAGTCTCATCTTCCTTATCTTCTGTATCATCTTTAGAATCAACGAGTTCTGAGCTTTTCTAGTTTCTTTAGGCCTTTCGTGCATTCTATCCCACGCAATCATTTACTCATGGCGTCGTCATTCCGTCCCTTGTAGTGCGAATCCTTGATTTCAGATCAGAGAAATGGTTTGGATATCCATTTTGGTTTCCATCTTGAACAAGAATCGAAGATCAGGGATCAAGGATTAAGGATTTCCGAGTCCGAGCAAGTAGAGCAGGAATGACGAGTGATACTCTTAGCAACAGCGCCCCATCGTCGCCCACGTAGAACACTCCTGGCAACGTCTTTGTCGTTGTCGATGGTTTGTTCGATGTGAAAAAATCGAAAGTCAAGCGAATCGACTATAATAATGATCAGTGTTGTTTGTTGTCAATCAAGCCTATTTTGCGATGATAATAGACCTAATAGCACGCCCTGTGTAAATTGTGTAAATATATTTGTTTTCTTCTTTTGTGAGAATGACTTTTCTTTGTCAGTTTATGAGTGATTTCTTGTTGGATGTGTTTCTGCGTGGGTATGCTTTCTCTTTCTTGCCGCTGCTTCTTCTTCTTCTTCTTCTTCTTCTCTATCTCGTTGCAATGAAGCGTTTAATAATAAGTTTCTTGTTCTAACCAGCCACCAGGATTTCGACGAATGTAGAATCGTCTCGTTTCATCATAGATGAAAATAGCGATCATGAATGGAATGGCAGGTAACCACCAGACGAATCTGAAATCATCAATAAGATATTAGAAACTAACAAGTCAGTTCAGGGTTACTGTTAAATTATTTAAAGGTTTATAAAGTGGTTTCGGGTGATTTGAAGAAATTGAGCGAGTTTTGCAGAATTACATAAAATTTAAAGTTTATGGAACAGATTAGTGACACTTTATCTTTATACATATGTATAGTGGCAGTATTTGGAATAAATATTGATATCTTACTTGAGGGGGAACATGCGAAGACCCTTGTCCATTCCAGGTGTATAACTTAAGAAAGCAGCAAGTGCTGTTTCGAAGATCAATCCAAAGTTGAGAGCCCAGTTTCTCATTCCTTGATGAATAATAGAGTTTCGTCTTGTTTTACAGACGATCAAATCAGCCCACTGTACTATCACAATAGATACGAAGAACGCCGTATGACAGGTGAATTCCAGCGTCTTGCGATCTCTGTATGTCTGTTGAAAATAACGGATAGAAGTTTTAAGAAAACTGTTCATTCGATGTTCTAAATTAAACAATATAAATTTTCTCTTATTAATAGTAATTTAAATTTATCTTGAATTTTTTACAATTCTGTTGAATTCTCTTGAATTGTTTTTATTTCTTTGAATTTGGTACTCAATTGCTTTCAATAATTTTTTTCATACGAATTTCATAAGAATTTTGCCCTTAGAGAGTACGATGCTTTTGCCATTTTAGGATGGGAAACTAATTAATGAGCTTATAACTGATAAATAGGACTAACCCATTCTTGACCATAGCTGTCCGTAAGATCGTTGATAGCTTTAGAATCCCACTGCTTCCGGATACCGAAAAGATGTGATGGTAGGAAACCGTTTTCAGCCATGATGACAAAGTAGACGAAGAAACCGGCTGCTGCTTGGATCATACCAATCTGCCCATACGCCATCGAGATAAGCCTGTGGAATAAGAAAATTGTGTTAGAAAGTAATAGGAATTAATAAACAATTTGTTAGTCAAAGATTATAGCATAGATTTAAGAAACTCTTTACACGAGAATTCTACTTTCAACTAATGCTAAGGATCATATTAGTCTAGTTGAAGAATTAGGACCCTCGTGTACAAAAGGATTCTTTATACATCTAAAGGAAAAAAGCTTTGCCTCTAATCGTCTAGTTTGTTGTTACACTAACAATAAGAGCGTAAGGTGATTATTAAAAAGCTAATTCGTGAAAAACAAGCCTAGAAAAGGCTGACTTCTCATCGGTCCTTTACTTACCGATTAATGTACTTACGTTAGTAGTAGAACGCACTTCTTATCATAAGTTGTAAATTGTAAGTCGTAAGAGCATGCCTACTGACAACATTCATTCAGGTCATTCAGGTCTGAATATGTCTCTAATTAAAGCGAATTAATCTACACAATCTGTAATTTAATTAAGGATATTGGTGTCAAATTTCAACCAGAAAAATTAAATCTTCCCATTTTACTGACCATTTTATTACCTGACTTACGTTATAATAATCTTAATGAACTATTAATGCCTGTTTTTTATTTTAAAAATATTTTAGAAAATCACCCCTTTCTTTTTCTTTAGCAATTTATGAACTTGAGACTCCTCCCTTAACTGGTAATCCATTTTTTATTTTTTCTTCACGCTTCAGAAACTAAAATTATTTTTACGAATGAATGATAATGAGAGAAGACAGAAAGAATGAAGAAAGGATAATTATTGAAATGTTCTCTTTAAGAGAAAAGAGTGGGAGAAAGAATTTTTTGGGAAAGAAAGTAGAAAAAACAAATAGTAGATTGACAGAGAAGATTTCATTTAGAAGAGTGTTTTTAAACCAGTCATACATTTTCTAATTGTAAGGATGTGCTAAAGGCCTATCTATATGAGTATGTAATATCATATTCTACTCTGTTAAAAATGCTTTGGAAACTCAATTGCAATCCAAAATTGCAATCACAATATCAGTCACTTAAAGACACATTAACATAAAGGAATAACAAAGGAATTCAGAGGAATTCAAAGAATTTAAAAATACAAAATACAAGACACCTGCAAAGAATTTGAATCATGAATTCAGAAGGATTTCAAGTATATAATTTAATAAAATGAAGACTATTTGAAAATAAATGAGTAGATGTGAAATTCAAAGAACTCGTGTGAAGTGGAAAGCAGTGAAAAGTAAATAAATGTGTAATTTTTTTGAACCTATTAAAATTAAGTTATTATTACACTTGAATTAAGAAACCAACAGGATTGCAGTTCCCTTAATGCTTTAATCCTTCTCTGCATGTTTTGTAACACATACCTTAGTTTTTGAACTTAGATTTTGAAAAGAGTCGAATATATAGCATATATAAGGCTTCCTATAGATAAACTGTTTTAGTAATTGCAGTATAGCAAAAGTTAAATGATTCTATAGACAACATCTTCACTCTTGAATCTAAAAAATGCTGACATTTTGCGAATAGAAGACTGGTGCTGTGCAATGGGCATGCTTCTTTTTTATTGAAAGCTTTGTGGTGCATTCTTTTTATTTTTCAGTCCACACTGAGAAAGAGCTAAAGCTAATCGGACTAAACGGACTAAACATTTCATTCAGGTTAACCATCAATTATCGTAATTAATGGTTTGGTGCACCACCAACACCCAATTACTTAGGAAGAGTTTCTAATTGTAAGAAAGACATTCTAACAATGGAATATATTCAAGTGTTCGGCGATGATTTTAATGAAATTGTAGCTATATTATAAAGTAGAAAAGTAAATATGACGAAAATACAAATTGGCCGAAACTTGCACTGCTTTTGAGATAATCAAATATATGTGATATTGACTAATTTTACATATTTCAAGCTCTTTTTCACCCCCGAACACTTGAATGTGTTTCTTTGTAAGTATAAGCATTCGGCATTCTCAATATATCATCTGAAACCCTAAAGTATGATTTGCTGTGCTGTAGATGAATCGCTCTAAACTTTCAAACGAATTATGTGAAATTTATGTGCTTGTTTTAACCATTCGTACGTCGCATTGCGAAATTGCATCCAAAATATTTCTGTAAACTACCTCGAATTCAACAAATTTCCGTAACTCAAACTTTCCGTGTTTCCTAAAGAGATTCTTTTCATATTAGTCATTTTCTTCGAGTTTTCATTTATGTATCAATTAGTTACATTTGAAAAACTCTCATTAAACAACATGTACTCTATCAAAAATTTCCGTACATGCAAACTAGAATGAAATTGCATTGCGCTCAGGAGTTGTGTTTGAAAACAAAAAAATTTTAAACAGGCAAAATGTATATGCTATGTATGCCGTCACCACATATATTGACCGACAAATTTGTTATTTAGCTAAAACTTTTTGTTATGGGTTCTTTATTTATGGGCTCATTATTATGTGCTATTTATTTATGGTTTTTTTTATGGGCAATTGTTAAAATCGATTTAAACATTTCAATTGTTTATAACAATTTCAATTTGTTAATAATGTTAAAAAAATAAGAAAAAAAAAATCTTCGTATATGTATCTTTTCCTTTTCGATAAAAAATCCGTAAAAATAGTTTTAGCTGAATGAAAAATGTGTCGGTCAATTTTCGTCAAAATCTGGTACAGTTTGTCAAAAAATGTCCCAATACATATAATGCGTAACGCTGATCGTGTAAAAAAACTAAACAAAAGCCTAAGTCACCAACATACACATATATCAAACTTTTTAAGACAGAAGTGCAGGAATATGACTGATTCTCGAAAAAATACACTCCTCCTTTGTAAAGCAACACTAAAATCAAACCGATTTAATTCCATAAAGCGAATCACGTGATATAGAGTGATAAAATTGCTTTCGCCAATTTCAGTGCACCTTACTCTTCTGCCCAGTTGACGTTTCATTTTTCCGAAGCATTTAAATCTCTCTTAATCAATTTTTTCCAACTGTATCATTTGTTTAAACTTTTTTTCAAGTAAATGTATGTCTTATAAATAATATAATATTATAATTTATAATAAATTTGAAATTAATATTAAAATTTAACGAAACTATAAAATTTCAGAAAATATCAAGTGGTTAAACTTTGAATTCTTAAAACCTAAAATTAATAAATGATAGTGGCTTTAAATTTTAATTTCTACGCTGGGGTCCAATGAATCTCGTGTGGTACCAGTTAATCTTTTTTTGATGTGTGGCATTTAAGGATTAATTTTAAATGATTAACATTATAAAATTCAAAAAGTCACCGAAAATTTCTATCAATTTTTTGAAATGTGATAATTTTTTTTTCTTTTTTTGACCTTGGAAGAAGGCCACACTTTTGCCATTGTTGACGGATTTATTTTACTTTATTTTAGTTTATTTTATTCTTTTAACTGGAAGAATGAAATGAAATTTCGTAAATCTTGAGAAATAAATTGATAAGAGAGAGATTGCAACACTTAAGAAAAATAGTTTTTATGTCGAATCGCGTGCATCAAATGAGAATTGATTAGTGAATTTGAAATTTTGAATATGAGGTGCAGGATAGCTAAGTGATTTCGATGGGCAGTCGAGAGACCCACCTTCGATTGACAAGATTGTCTGTGTAAGGATCGCGTGGCTGTCGTTTCATTATGTCCGACTCCGGTGCCTCATAGGCTAGCGAGATGGCCGGTACCTAACATCCATCGACAATTAGAAAGCGTTTAAAAAAGGAACCCCTTTTGCATGGCAAGTGAAAAGGATCATTACAATAATAATAATAATAGTAATAATAATAATAATAATAATAATAAAATTAATAATAATAGATATTAAAATGCATTTGAAGTTAAAATAAAGGGCAGCAGCAGAGTCAAGTGTTAATTAAATCAGCATCCACGTGTACTTCCTTAAAACCTGCTGAATAAAAATGTTTGACGGCCAAAACCTGATTTTTCAATACCAGTACCGAACAATTTTTAAAGCTTGGAATAATTCAAGAGGCTAAGCAAGCAATTGCATATAGGGCAGAAGGAGATTTGTTACCTTATTGGAAGCAAGAGAATCAAATTTTTGAGTGACTATTGTAATTAATTAATCATTGAGATCATGCATCTCAAATTCAGTGAATAAAATATATTAATAAAATTCGTTGGATATTTTCCAATGATAATCAGGAACTGGCCAATCGTGAAGAATAAGAAAGTTATCGATGTCAATTTCAGACGTCTAATCGTCACGTGAAAAAGGTATACTTGGATTTGGATTAAATTTTTACAAAAAAAAAAAAATAAATAAATAAAATTTAAAAAAAATTAAAAAAATTTTTTTTTAATAACCTCTTCTTGTACCTCGATATTCAAGAATCGATGTCTTCTTCCTTTGGGATATAATTCTGAATTATTAATTATGTTTCAATTCAAGTATATATGTGCGACTTGCCGGATCGAGACGAGCAGAAACGAGTAAGTGACATATATCTAGCAATATTGCTGATAAAGCTAGTAATTAATTCTCCTATATATATCCAGCAAATCGCAATGGATTCCCTTTTCCACGCGATCAAGACAAAGCAAGACTCGATACATTGTGCTTTAAAGGTGTTAGAAACCCTAAAAAAATCCCATCGACATAACAATAGAAGAGAGCGGCTAGTGTTGATAAAAAGGTGTCACTAAACAGATCTTTCCATCTCGGTATCTTAGAAAAACCATCACAATGTCAAATATACAGCTTCTGTAGGTTGCATACTATAGAATAAATCACTACGAGACTGAAAAAGAGAATCTGCAAGAAATAATGTTGGTACTAAAATCATTGAAAATCACTAAAAATGTGCCTTGCAACTTAGTGGTAGCGAGTTATACAATAAAGTAGTGGTAATAGTAGATAAAAGATCATAGATAATAAATAAGGGAGCTTCCATTGATTGCGTAAAGAGTATAAAATCTTTCTTACGTAAGTTTCCTTTACTTAAAACATTCAAAATATTTATTTAATACACAAGAATTCATCAAATTTAAAATAGATAAGAATTCAACATGAGTTTAACAGAATTCATCAGACAGCACATAAATTTAAGTTAAATTTAAAAGAGTCCCCAAATATACAAATAAATTCAGAAGAATTTAAATGGAATTTAAAATATTTGAATTAAACTTCAATTCTAAACAATTGACAAATGCAAAGATTGCAAAGGATTTTAATCTTTTTGAACGTTTAAAACCAACTAGAATTCATTTGAATTCACTTGAATCATCTTGAATTCATTTGAATCCATGATGAAATCTATTGAATTTGTTGGAATTTGAAAAACGTTCTTACGTAATTAATGGACGTGCACCCTAATAGATAATAATAGTAACAGCTTTTCTCATCATAATACATAATAGTTGGAAATGTAATTTTGACAGTGAGAAAGATAATGGTGACTGTTACTGTTACTGTTATTGTTATTATTATTACTGTTACTGCATGAGAAATCGTAAAATAGATAATACATATGCATAATATATCAAAACAAGTACTCTCTCAAAGTTACTAATTTACTAATCTAGCTCTAACTAATCTTCCACGGGATAACTGAGACAGTAGTGGCAAATAATTCACTACCTAACATCTCATATTAAATAATAAAAAAAAAATTATTGTCAAACGATGTACATATATCTTTTTCTACATCTACGCACATCGAATACTTGATGAAAAATAATTTCAAAATAATTTCAGCTCAATACATCCTCAGATATAAACAATTCACAACATAAACGACGCGACGACCAGTCCCATCGAATCTGAAAGATTTTCTATTTTTTCTTTTCAATAAGAAATGTTTTTTTTTCTTTTTTTTTAACAGGACGATAGAAACCTGTCGCTTGTTCTTGTTGAAAATGATTTCTTATTTTATGAACGAGGTACAAAGATGGCAGAATTGGCAGGTGACAAGTTATGAGGCAATAGGTGAGAGATTTATGGCAGAGGCAATCAGGTCTAGTGGAGAAAAATAGAGGTTGAAAAAAGTGGATGGTAAAGACAGAAAATAAATAGGTGCTCATTTAAAAAATAATCTAAGAAAGAAACTTTAAATATACTGTAGATTAGGGGAAAAACTTTTTTTTTTAGTACTTTTTCTTTTATTCATTTTGAACTTTCAAAATAAATCTACTGAATTCTAAGCTTGACAGTAATTGGCTAAAATACATAAGCTTAACTTTTTCAGAATTATTATAGAAAAAGATTTCAAGATTATAAAAAGTGTTGTATTATTTATGAAGAAACTTTTATACTATTTCTACTTTAGAAAAGATGTTGCAAGAGCATTTTGAATTGAAAGTGCGAGTTTGAAGTAAATACGCAATTAGTAAAATTATAGCGTCAAACAAAGATATTGAAGATATTGAAAAGAGATTATTAAAAAAGGTGAATAAGGAGAAAGAATTAAAGAAAATAGAATAGTGATGAAGTTGTGAGTATAATTTTTGAATGGATGATGCAAAAATAATCGTGCGTTGCATCCAGTCTTTCTTAAAGTTCATAAAAGTCTGAATTCACATAGTATAATAATCAGAATTACTATTATATGAATGATTAAGATAAGAAAATCTCTTTTTACATCAGTTTGTAAAGTAAGTAGTTGTCTAAGATGATTCAAGAACTTTAAGAAAGCAGAGCTCCGGAAAAATGTATTAATATTAGATTTGGCTTACCTTGATTTAATGACATGACCTTAATTGATGGATGATACGTTTTAATTAATTTCGATTTGTTTCCATTCTTATGAAAAAGTTTGAAAGTGAGATCAAAGAACAGATCAAACGAAAATTAAGTTAATTGGCTAATAATGATCGGTAATTTGGATGTCATGCGAAGCCCCCACGAGAAACCCCATTACTTTATTTCATGACCTTCATGACTATATGTATATAAGTGTAAGTGTATCACGTATTACTTTTTTTTTTAATTCCCATGCAATTTCATTGGGAAACAATTCATTCTAATTAAAACTAGTGACTTCACTTTACACGCAGCCAGAATTGGCGATTAGAGGCATATGTTAGAGAAAGATAAAGAGTGAGAGAGTAAGAGAGACGGGAGGGCAGAGAAAGAGAGAATAATTTGGGAAAGAGAGAACAAAGAAAAAGGATGAATATACCATTGAAAATAGTTAACATAGGCTCTGAACGCATTTTTCATGGAAATCAGTAATGTTTACTATTTAAAATTATAACTTTTGCAATGAAAATACAGCAAGATTTGCAATTTTCTTAGCAAAAATTACAATTTGAAATACATAGTAAAACTTACTAAATTCATGGGGGAAAATGCGTTGAGAGCGCATCTTAAATATTTTAAGTGGTAAATTCAGCCATTTTCTTTCTTCCATGAAGAAAATAATATTTCAACAAAAGTGAAAAAATAAGACCAAAGCTAGCACGTTTTCTGGTTTCAAATCTCTTTCACTCAATTATTCAATTATTGAGTATCATATTATATATATATATATATATATATATATATCAGACTTCCGCGAGTTGATCAAGCTTAATAAATACAGATTTAAAATTTCTCGCGTCACCTGTATTGGCCACTAAGGAAAAAAGCGTTACGATTTTCAATTATGTATTTCAAATTTGATTCTTATCATCTTTTTAGAATAAAATAATGATAACTGTTAGCTTTGGTCTTGAAAGTGTAAACTTAATTACTTGAATAACCAATCACAGTGGGTAGAGAAAACTGTGTAGGAGTCGATCAAAAGAGAGTAGTTGACTAGTTGAGCAGTTGATCAGGTGACAAGTTGATATGATTCATGATTGTATATCAACCACCCTCTTTTGATTCGATACCTTGCGTTGAATTGTAGGGTTTTGCAATATGTTGTTGATGTGTTTTACCTTTCGTTAACTAGCTTGTCAGTGAAGGGGTTTCGTGGTTGTCGCTTCATAATATCGCTCTCTGCCTCCTCGTAGGCAAGTGAGATGGCGGGTACCTGATATATCATATTCATGAAAAACTCAATGCGAATGTTCAATCATAGAAATCAAATCATTTCAGTATGAGACCTCGCTGCGAGAATTCCGATTTTATTATTTTCAAACGGGAAATACTTTTCCACGCTTTTAGAAAAATCTGTATGAAATTTAATATATATAATGTAAATGCAAATGATTTTGTATACACATTTTAATATACATCATACATGTATTAAATTTAATACTATTACTGCAGATTTTCATTTTAATATGTGGACAACTATTTTTCAACATATTTACTTGGCGAATATTAATTTCATTAAAATGGAATAACAAATTTTTCTGCTCATTTTAAGGGCATGTGATACTTTATCATAAGAGCAAATTAGTTAAACCAATTATACATGTAAAAATATTTATTATTATGAATGTATAATTGGTATAACTAATTTGCTCTTGTGGTAAAGTATCACAATTCCTTAAAGATAGCTGCAAACCTATTTAAGAAATAATATATTCTCTAATGAAAATGTAAAAAAAAAAAAATTTTACTCTTCAACCATACAGTGAAGAGTATATCTTTACTATCAATTTTTGCGGAATTCTTGCAACGATTATGGTTACTTCTATCAATAGAAAATAAGCGAATCAATAAAAAAAGAAGGATGTAGTCGATGGGGCGTGAACAGGATGTCAAGAGGCATCGGTGAAAATGATCGGTGAAGTGACATTTTGGGAAATGTGGTTCTTTGGTTTGATAAGTGATAAATGATAACTGAAAAAAAGTAGAGATTACTTAAAATAAATTAGCATCTGGTTGGTTCTCTTGCCGCGTCTGCAATTTAAAATGTTAAGACTTAAAATTAAGAAGAGTAGAGCAATTAGATCGTAGAGCAACTAGAAACAGGTAGTGAAACAAGTAATGTGCATCTACAAGTAACTAGTTTATGGCGATACTGCTAGTACAGGAGCTTTTTCTGGCGATCAGCTAGAAAATCGAAAGCAATGAAGCGCAACGGGTCCGACTGCACATGATGTTGTGGACACAACAGGATCACTGGCGGCTACAAATTGAGCTAATATCAAAATCGATGAACCTTTCATTCACAAGATTATCGTGATATGGATCTCGAGGCCTTCTCTTCATTATATCCGACTCCGCATGCTCGTATGCCAAGGATATGGCCGGTATCTGATAATCAGCGATCCACATTTCAAGAGACAGATTTAAGAATCGTATTCGGTTTGAAACAATAACCTTTCATTATATAAAATAGTAGCTAAAAGGGTATTAGTTTAGAGAACCTGTCGATGAAATTGAAATTGAAATTTTTAAATTGAAAAATGTTCATTCTTTTTTGCAAGTATATCAAATTTAAAGATTGGTGAATAAATTTGCTGAATATTAGAAGTCGATTGCAGTGAATTTGAATGTTACTCACCATGTCTGTTCCCAAATCGATGCAAAGAATTGTAACTGTGCCGAGAGGCAAAGGAATGTCGCAAAGGATGAATGCCAGGAAAGGTGAGATTTCAGGGATATTCGAAGTCAAGGTGTAGGCTATGGATTTTTTCAGATTGTCGAAGATCAGTCGGCCCTCTTCGACTCCAGTGACGATTGAAGCAAAATTGTCGTCGAGCAAGATCATATCGGCTGCTTGCTTGGACACGTCTGACCCAGCAATACCCATGGCTACACCAATGTCCGCTTTTTTCAGAGCAGGCGAATCGTTTACACCATCACCTGAAATGACAAAATATATTGAAATCTAGAATAAGTATCAATATAATGTACGATTGTATAATTACGTCCGTAGAGGACTCTCCTCGAAAATGAATTCTTGGAATGAAAATATGGACTTTACCTGTCACAGCAACGATGGCACCCATTCGCTGACAGCCTTCGACAATGATCAGTTTTTGTTGAGGCGAGGTTCGAGCGAACACAATTTCGGTGTGGTATCTGAGAATCTCGTCTATTGCCTCGGGCCCCAGTTCTCTCAGTTCAGTTCCATGGACGACCGCGGCTTTGGCCTCTCGAGGATTCACCTCGGACACGGGAATGTTCAACCGCTGGGCGATGTCCTCAACGGTTTCGTTACCTTAAAAGGAACCAAAATTCAAATATAGATAGACAATTAAAGATTCAGTAAAATCAAGAATCTCTTACGACCAAATTTCATGATAATCTATAACTGTTGTTATAATTATAATTCTATAACTGTCATAGAGGACAGCTTTGTAGTGAAGAAACGTACCTTCGGAGATGATACCGACGGATTTGGCAATGGCTTTGGCAGTGATTGGATGGTCACCAGTAACCATAATGACCTTGATACCAGCGGAACGACATTTCGCTACAGCATCCGGTACAGCAGCTCTGGGTGGGTCAATCATCGACATCAGTCCCACGAACCGGAGTCCACTAGTTGGGAAGTTGGGATCGTCGCAATTGAACTTGAAGCCAAGTGGGAACTTGTCAGTCGGAAGTATGAAGTCACAGAAACCAAGTACACGCTCACCAAGACCACCGAGTTCGAGGTAGGCGTTGTTGAATGCCTCCTTCATCTCCTCATCAAGAACCTTCTCCTTGCCGCTGATAAAGATTGTCGAGCAGCGATCTAAGATCCTTTCTGGGGCACCCTTCATGACCAACAAATGACGAGGATCGTTTGCATCATCTGGTTCGTGAATGGATACTTGATATTTGTTCGTAGAGTTGAACGGTACTTCGCAGACTTTCTTGTTACGTTTGCGGATTCCCATGACATCGCCGAGAGCAAGCTCCATACACTTGAGCAAAGCTGCCTCGGAAGCGTCACCATTAACTTCTTTTTTCAGGATGGGAATACCCTCTTGTCCAGGTTTGAACTCAGCTCGATTACAGAGTGTAGCGATCTTAGCCAAAGCCTTAAATCCAGGACTTGTCCTGTCATATTGTACTCCAGATTGATCCTCTGTTGTATCGGCTTCGATGATCTGGTTGTCGAACCACATGTGAGCGACGGTCATTCTGTTTTGAGTTAGGGTACCTGTTTTGTCTGAGCAGATGGTTGATGTGGAACCTAATGTCTCGACAGCCTCGAGATTCTTGACGAGACAATTCTTTGACGCCATTCTCTTGGCGGTGAGGGTTAGACACACAGTGACGGTAGCCAACAAACCCTCGGGCACGTTAGCCACAATAATACCGATCAAGAAGATGACGGCGTCGAGCCAGTGGTAACCCAAGATGAAGGCAATCACGAAGAAGGTTACGCCGAGGAATACTGCTACACCAGTAATCAAGTGAATAAAGTGATGGATTTCCTTGGCGATAGGAGTCTCTCCGGTATCAAGGCCGGACGCAAGACCAGCAATTCTTCCCATCACTGTCTGATCACCACAGCAGATCACGACACCTTTCGCGGTGCCTTCGACTGCGTTCGTCGAGAAGAACGCCAAATTCTTTGTTTCCAACGGATTCTCATTCGTGAAGTCCGGCGATCTCGACTGTGGCTCCGATTCTCCTGTCAAGGAACTATTATCTACCTGCAATTGCAACAAAACAATTAATAAAATCATACTAGAGGGACAAACTGAAAAAATGTCAAATATGTGCGATCAAGAATTGAATATTTGAGTAATTAAATACCTTGAAGCCTCGAGATTCGATGATTCTAATATCGGCAGGGATTCTATCACCGAATTTGACTTCGACGACGTCACCCAGTACAATGTCTTCTGCCCTCAAAGTGAGCTTCTCGCCTTCCCTAATTACTGTGGCGAATTGTGGAACCATATTCTTGAATGACTCCATGATCTTACTGGACTTACTCTCCTGATAATACGAGAAGATACCAGTGACTATCACGACGGCTGAAAGGACGATACCCAGGTAAAGATTGTCGTCGTTTGGGTCTTCGCTTGTTGAGGCCTGGATCGAGTACGCGATAAAACAAAGAATTGCACCGATCCATAAAAGCATGGCAAAACCTCCGAAGAGATTCTTGCAAAATTTGACCCATTCAGGCGTCTGCTTGGGTGGCGTGAGGGCATTAGGTCCGTCCCTTTCCAGATTTTCCTTCGCTTTCGCATGGCTAAGGCCCTGAAATATAAATCAAAATATTTAATATTCGAAATTCAAAATTTAATAATGGCAGAGCAGAGTTAGAGACTTTTATAATCTTCTTAATTTGCATGAAATCCTTTAAATTAATGTAAAAAGTCTTTTATTACCTTCAAATTTCTAACAGAATTTTTGGAAATTTTGAAATCCGATCTACACTCAAAATTCGAGTGATCAACTTCTCAGTGTACATATGAAAATAGCTAACGGTAATAAATCCCTAGGTTTATTACCTTGAAAATAAATTTAATTTTGTATTTGAATTGCTTGAAGTTGTGAAAATTTAAATTGCAATTATAGGAAGAAGCTTCCCAATAAATTATGTAATTATTATTATTGAAAATATGTTACTTACATTTTCGGGGTGTGTCTGAAATCTCTGGTACAACTCCTCGGGAGTGATTTTGTGAAAATCGATGTCCAACTCCTGTTTCAAGTCGTCTAAATTATCCCCCCTCTTTTTCGGGGTCTTTCGCCGCGACTAAAAATAAAGGAGATAAATAAGATTCAAATACATTTGTGCGAATAACAAAAAAAAAAAACATAGGAATCAGGAGTTTTTATTCATGATTAATCATCGCTTCAGTCATTCAAATCTCAATTATCAGTCTGCAATTTTCTTACACACATCTCATGCTCATCTTCATCTTGAAGCAATTTTGACACTAAAGCTCACATGAATTGCGCTTGAAAATTATTCCGATTAGTCACCATCACCATCATCCCATCACCAGTAAAAGTATAATCCAGTTCAATGCTAGATGTTCAATTAACAAGTTACCCTTATTAACCCTTTAATTAGAACGAGTCGAACCAATAGCGCCTTTCGTATTTAACATACTTCTTAATTCAGTCTTCTCACTGACCGTTCTCCAGACAAGTTTCTAGCTTTTTCAAACTTTTTATTTTCGGTAGAAAGTAAACGTTTCCATCGATTTTAATGAAATTTCCAAAAATTCAATTTCGGAAACAATGTACTGGCAAAATAATTTATTTAAACAAAAGAAACAACAATACTTTCCGGTTCTTTGCGACTCTTGAATGAAAAATGGTGCCATGCAAATGATTTAGTGACTAAAAAGAGTTCAAGTTTTTCTATCCTGCTTTTGTTACTCGTGAATTTTAATAAGAAAGTTAGTGTTGTATTATGGATTATCATTTTCGGCAGAAAATCACATGCTTATGGTAAGTCGATATTTGATTTTCTGAAATTTACAGAAATTATTCACGGAAATTTTAGTATTACATTAAGAGAAATTTAGAGTATTTTAAGAAATTTTAAGAGATTTTAAGGATTTTCTTAGAAATTTAAGGAAATTCATTGAATTCCAAGAAATTTTCGAAAATTTGAAAAGAATTCAAGGTATTTTAAAGGTTATTTAAAGGACTTTTGTCAGAGATAGTTGCTTTGGCATTTTTGCGACCCTGTGTAGTGATATTCGCAGATTTCTGCCAAGACAAAAAAAAGCTATAAAAGAGTTATTATAATCTTGAATTTTCAAAAAAATTAGTTTTTTATTTATTTATTTATTTTTCTTTATTTTTCTTTATTACTTTTTTCAAACTTTGATCAACAATATGATAAATAGAGAAATACAAATTACTAATTTGCCAATAGCTCTAACAAGATTAAGAATCTTGACAAAGAAATTGCAAATCCCTGCAAAATTGTAAGCTTTGACTTTTTTTTAATGGAAATAGGGTAAGCGCACCAATTGTTGGCACCTTCAACTATTGTTGGTATCCATCTCTAATTTGTTTAAAACAATAAGAAAATGCAAATATTCAATAGTTCTAATCATTTTTAAAAAACATAATTTAAAAAAAATCAGCCTCACCATTTTGTTTTTTTGTGAAAAAAAAAACATGTGCTAGGGACTACGTGCTACATAAAAAACTTGATATTCCTAACTATTTTCCAAAAAAGCATAATTTTTCTGAATTTTTCTGAATTTTAAAGTTAGCGTTGCTAACTTGCAATTCAAGAATGACAAGAATCTTGAGGGAGGGGGGAGGGTGCGATCGCCCCTATCGCCCCACCGTGGATCCACGCCTGTTATCTGTCAGGCCTAAAAATGTATTCACAAGAAGAGGGCGCGAATTGATTTTTTTATTGGCTTAACTAGGGCATGTGTTACTTACCATATGAGCAAGTTTTTAAACCCGATTTTTTTTTTGAAAATGTAAAAATTGTAGAAAAAAAACCGGGTTTAAAAACTTGCTCATATGCTAAGTAACACATGCCCTTAATAATATTATTTCAAAAGAGCAAAACTCGCTTTTTAGCCTTGTTCGAAAAAAAGTATAAAATTTTTTTTCAAATTTTTTCGAATTTTACTTTTTTATTGCCATTGATTAAAGTATTAATTTATTCAATTTTCTTCTTAAATATGTTAAAATCACGACCAAAAAGCGCATCTTTCTATATTGGGAAAGTATAATTCTAAGGTAAGGATTGTCATTTGAATGTAAAAATTTGAACCATAGAAGAAGCAAACTCGCGCCCTCATTGTTATTTAAACAAAATATGCACATGTTTAAGTGCATGTCACAACCAGAGGTAAAATAAATCATTATACAAAAAGCTTTTAGTTAGAGGAAAGATATTTTACTCATGCAATCGGTTATTTGAGAAAAGACTAATGTGTTAGAAAGATTGAGAAACCGATAGGATGGAAAGGCGAAGAAGTTGTATATGTATATTATAAACAGAGTTATGTGGTGGAAGTGAAAGAGCGACATGGTGAAAGAGAAGATCTTCATCGAATTAAGCAAGGCGACACACTGTGTTTTCCCCGAAATAAAATTGCTTAATCCTAGGAAAGAAGAAAGAATACAGAATTACATATGTATAATAAGTAAAGCGAGAGCGAGATCTGCTTCAACAGAAGCACCTCTTCTGCTTTTGGCAGAAGGCTGAAAGAGAGACTAGAAGAAGAGAAGAATGTAAAAGCCCACCGCCACCGCTAGATAATCGAAAACCGTAATCCATGAAGGATTTTGGTCTCGTACAAAATATACCTTGTACATTCCATCCGCAGTTTTGTTGTCATCGCGAATATTGGGTAATGTGGCGACCCTGTATGAATCTGTGCGGCCATGCTGAAAAAAGTGTGTAACAAAAAAGTTATGAAAAAATATTCAAATAATATATGTAGTATCATATATGTAAATTATACTAAAAGATAATATATGGGTCATTGCCAAAAACTTGTGAAACTTAAGTAAGTTATACTTACGTCCAAGTAGTTTTTGAGAAAATTTCTTTACATGAATTTGAAAAATTATCTTTTTTTTTAAATTCACATATATATATAGTCGAAATTTCACAAGTTTTTGGCAACGGTATTTTGGCAATACACAAAATAAATATGGGAGAATAAATGTATATTTTGGCCCCAAAAATAGAAAAAGTAGAGCCTGATTTGACCACCTACAAATGCTTACAGAATCCGTTGTGGAAAAAATGAGGAAGTTAAACTTTTGAAAATATTTGTTTGTGCCCATGAATCAAGTACAGGTTTTTTTGTTTTTTTTTTGTGAGAAAAATGAAACAGCGATGAAATGGTGCCTCTAAAGAATAGAAAAATGCCTTGAGTTACGACACAAACTGGTTTCATTAGACCTGAGAGTACAAATATGCCGAAACTGGTTATATGTGGATACGCGAAAATTGTTTGACGTCAAACTTTATTTTCGGTGGATCGACTTTTCGCTTAGATTAGCTTAGACAGTTTCTAACAGTTCTCGATTTGACCACAGATTTTTTTTTTAATTCATAAGATTCAAATCTGGACCAAAACATTAATATTACATGAGAGAAATCTCATTAAAACATTTATTGATCATTCAATGTAGCCTCTTTTCTCCACATAAATAAATTATAAATTTTAATCTAAAATAATAACAATTTTAATTAAAAAACTTAAGTAGTCTACAATTGTAAAATTGTTAAACGACGGCCTCGGACGAATCTCGAGGTCCTTCGTTGATGATACGATTGAGAGTTTCGGTAACGACTATTTCCTGTGCTGCTTGAAAGGAGATACGTCATCGTTATGTTGAATTACCGAAGAGTAAACATAACCAGTAACCATTATAATACTCTCCTGCTCTTCTCCGCTATGAGCTCTATTGATTACTAGCTGTTGTTACAGTTATAGCTTTAAGGGCGTATTTTACATATATTCTATACATATTAATAATAAGGGTCTAAAGAGATATAGTACCGGGAAAAAATAATTAAATGTAGTATCATATGACTACTTTATGAATTTTTTATAACACCTTGAACTTTTGTGAATTCTCTAGAATTTTTTTTAATTCTTGAAAGTTTGAATTTACGGGAGTAAGTTACTGATGCATGGATTTTACTCCCTCTCCAACTTCTTTTGACACACCCTTCAAATGTTTACTCTACTTAGGGGCTGCAACTCTCTATAGTCACCCTCAGCCTACATCATAAATTCCCTGCTATCTTTTAACTATCAAAATTGAATATGTATCAACACAATCGCAAAATCCATAAAAGAAATAAAACAAAGTAGGATATTAAATAAGTGGTACAAAATAAAAAGGTTTCATCACTATTTTTAAAAAACTCTGATTCTGAACATTTTCAACCAATCAATCAATCACCTTAAGTACGTACACACTAAATCGAAGAACCATGATTTATATAACTGATTTTAATGAATTAAAAATAATAAAATATCAAAAGGCTTTGAGTGATTTCAATGATTTGAATATTTTCTGCACACCATTTCAAGACTTCACTTGAAATCTTTTAAAAATCCTTTAAAATTCTTTAATGTTATTTAATATACTTTGAGATACTTGCAAAAACTTTTTCAATTACATGCTTGGAAAATCTTGAAACTCTTCTGAATTCTTTTAAAATTTCTTCGAATAGTTTAATCCCTGTTTCAAAATCAGATTATCAGATTTTAGTACTTAAAACTTTCAAAGTTTTTAAAGACAGATAATTTTGCTAATCACAATGTATACAAATATAACGATATACAACTGTTGTATAATTGTATAATTATTACATATACATTATACAACCACATGTCTACTGGCAGGTCTTCCCTAGAACATATTGATTTCACTGACAGGTAAAATCAGCCTAAAGATAGAATATATCACATTCTCAAAATATATAAAATGCCTTACTTTAGTCTATAATAAGGTCTATATATGTATCTACTATTCAGTTCATAATATATATAATAACAGAATACCATCGAGTGTCTGTAAAACTTTAAGGTTGTAATGTTTTAGTTGACCCTCTATCAAATTTACAATGAAAATAAGTTTCCGCTTAATTGTGTGTTTTGAAATTGGTAACGATCACTTGAGAATTTTCCGCCTCCCCACGCTTCAATTCGCCACTTACAATTTTCTTTCGTCTTTCCCCTCTCCCATCTCATATATTCTCCACTCTTTTGTGACCTTTGTACCTGCCCACGCTTTCACAGACAAATTATTTATCTGGCATATAATAAAGCTCTCAGACATGTATTCATATGATCGGTAGGATTCTTACGTCATGGAAGATTAAGTTGAACCAGTAACATCTAGACCTCTTTTGTAAAATCTTTGGAGATGTCTTGCGATGAATCACGAGTTTCAATTCTAGTTGCCCTAGAGCTTCTGAACAAAAGTTCACTTATCTCTTCGTCACTTACAAGATCATATATAAAAAGTTTTCACACACAAATAAAAATAGGACGCTACAAAATTTTTGCAAAACTATATTGCGACTATAATAACAGGTATACCTGTTATAGTTATCGAATTATCAATAAAGCACTCAATACACTTTTCCGTAAGTGTTTAAAGCCGTTTTATAATGGCATGGTTTAATTATCGGCAGCCCCTATACCAAGAAAATAACGGAAACATGAACCCCCATTGAAGGTAGGGTATTTATTTCTATGCATTTGTTTTTCGTATAGTTTCTATGACTACATATTATGTCAAACAAATAACAGTAACAGCCCTTGGTAATATTCTTTTTACCTACATATTCCAAATCTAAGAATCTTAAGTTAACAATGGGGTTCATTTTAATCAATAATACAATGCTTTCATAGGGACGATTCATGAATGTCTCCGACTTTTTATTGTCCCTATATACACGATTACACATATCATAGGGAGACCAGAGGCTTAACCTCAATATATAGAATATTTTTGTATCCAGCACAATCACTACCATCACGACCGTCACGTAACTTCTACACCCTAAAAAAGTTTATCCATCACAAAATAAATTATATGCACGTCTCTCTCAAATGAGCCCTTCTTTCTTGTTTTTACAATCAGTTTGGAAGATATTTGACTTTTCTCATGGGTGAAGGTCAAAATTCATAAATATAACTTTGTTCATTCTGCAGATTTTTATATGGTCAAGTTCCGATATTCTATTATATTATATTTTATTATATTTAAACAAAATAATATTTTGATAATTTATTGTGCCTAAAACTTACGAATTTTGAGAGAAAAAGAAAAATGCTGCAATATTTTCGAAAACTTGAAATGTAATTCCCGGTTGGAATTTTTATACCCGGCTAATTCCCGGTTATTAGACATCTGCGAATACGCAATTACGGCAATTAAAGAGTCTCTGATTTTCTTTAAGCCGTTCTGTAAAAATATCGACTATCCTCCCTGTAGGGAACCAAGTCCTTAACGTGTACATGTCGATTGCACATGTCGATTGTACATGTCGGCTGTCGACTGTACGAATATAACGTTGGAAATTTTCTTGACGACAGAAACTAGTCCCTTAAAATCGCCAATCTTGTTTGATAAATGGTGTGTCTTTTTAAGGACTTTATTGTCTATTTGTGGTGCCCATTGTCACCGTCTCAAGTTGTACTATCCCTGCTGTTTTTGGAAACTTTGCATTATTTGGTATGCGAGCGAGTTCAACTGTGACTTGCAACTTTTCCAAACGGTCATATGTCATTAGTTATATTAGAAACAAAGATTTATGTATTCTGATGGCAGTAAACTATAACACAAGTAGAGCACTGGAGCAAGAAATTATTGATACTCGAATCTATGAACGAAGGGGCGCAAGCATGAGTGAATATTGAAATTGGCACAGAACTCATAAATTTGATCAATTAATTTAAATTAGATCATGATTAAATTAGAAAAACCAAAGATCATTTTTAACCGACACTCGACAGTCGCTTAAAACACCGCAAACAGTTAACAACAACATTTTCTGTTCTACAAAGACAGTGTGTGTTGCAAAACCATTTACAACTCTTAATGTAGATTTGATGTAGATCAAGCAAAAAATGGATATTATAATATACCAACTTATTATGGAATCTTATAAGAATACGCTTCATCTAGCTCTATTCATGGTCTAGCCATCTCTAGCCTACCCCCCTGAGATTAAGTCTGTAAAATGTAGCAGAGTTGAAGGGTTTTCCAAGGTTGAAATCTACTCTAGACTCCATGTTAAAAGGCATTTACTATACAAGTTAAATTGCAAGGAAAATGTTTTTTTCCAGAAAGTGGCACCGTACCACTCGCTGATGCTCGTTGTGGAAGAAAGTGGTATTTGTTGCGGGTCGATCGCAACGAATGTCAGCTTGGTTGGAAGTGCGCATGCGATCTGCGATCTACCACTCAACCACTCCCCGTCTCACCATTGCCATTGCGGATCAATACCCAACCAGGCCATCTACTACTCTCCCTCTTAGAACACCAAAAGTCCAACACACTTAACCATTTCTGCATCCACGAGGTGCAATCTCACCCAACCGCGAACAAATCGCATCTTAGCCCCCTCGGCGCCAAACATCAATGCAGTTCATGCCAGTTCATGCTTGATTTTTCGATTTTTCGAATTTTCGACTCTTCTACTCTGATATGATCATCAAAAATTAATCTCAGCTGGAATCTGTCTCTAAACTGTGAAGATACAAATAAATTTTAATTAGAAAAACTTAATCAGTTTAGAGAAAGTGTAAAAGGAATTTCATAATCAAATATGTCACCCTTCAAATGTATCTGAGAAGGATGATGATTGCTGAAGAAATCGAATTTATAAAAGAATTGTTTCTGAGAGTGACCCAGCTAAAAATTCTGAATAAACTCTTGAAATCTTGTGAAATCAAATCAAAAAACAAAGGAGCAGATTTTGATAAAGCCTTTGAACTTTAGTGGAATCACGTAATCGTAATAGCATAGTTAATAAATTCTGCTATTATGTCATTGCTCACGCGACACTGTTTAGAGTTTAGATTATTCTCAGGAATATCAGTAAAGCTTTTTTTCTTTTTCAACTCGAACCGGCGCGATAAACAAAGTATCATATGCTGCGATATTTAATTGTCCAGTATTTTTTCTATTGATCTCTCTCTCTCTCTCTCTCTCTCTCTCTCTCTCTCTCTCTCTCTCTCTCTCGTCTAACTCCACCCTTAGTCATCAACAATTATTGGAATTACCATTCCCACCCAAAACAATTTCGTCTTCCTAACCCCCTAGGTTCACCCTTAAAATCAACCTCTAAGCACAAAAAAGTCATTAAAAATCCCCAAACTTCCAGACCGAAAATTTTATCATTTTAAATGGTTTCATATAATGTTAAAAGAGGCCAATAACAGTTTCATCCACTTAACCCTCTAAGTTCACCCTCATAATCAACTCCGGTGGTTAGGGTTGATATTTAGGGTAAACCTAGGGGGTTAAGTCTCGGATTAGTTGGATGAATCTGTTTCGGGCTTCTTTTGATCTTCAATGGACCCATTTGGAATGATAGAATTTTGGGTCTGGAAGTTTGGGGATTTTTAATGATGTTTTTGTACTTAGGGGTTGATTTTAAGGGTGAACCTAGAGGGTTAGGTGGATGAAATTATTTTGGGCTTCTTTGAATATTAAATGGGACTATTTAGCACAATCACATTTTAGGTCTCGTCCTTTTTACATAAAAAAAAAAAAAAAAAAAAAACTTTCGTTAACATAAACCCGTGTAGAAATTTCCAAACCTAGCCCAGACCGGTGATTAAACGCTTGGCCCGATTGGGCCTCGATCTGCCCAGATCTAGGCCTGGTCGGATGCCGACCCGATCCAGGCCAGATTCCCCAATATGGGCCCGATCAGAGCCACAGCAAAATTTCTACTCGGGAACGTTGGAATCTTCAGTTCTTTATATTACATCTTCCCCCTGCCAAATGACACTTAAAATCGTGTATTTTTGCGGCCTCAAAATCAAATCTACGAAATGTCTTTTTCAATATTCGTCCGGCGCTCCAACAGCTTTGAGCTTTTTTATTAATAATTCAATAGTCAATTCAATAATAATAGCCAAGTTAATTCAATGGATACTTCCGAGACATTGAACTAGAGATATCGAGATTGTTAATCACCAGTAAGGCGTGGTCAGGCGTGGTGAAGGTTGAAATAACTGAAGGTACTATTTAAAGCCCTACTATAGGTGGTCTCTACTTAAACGAATTGACTGACACCGTAAATGCATCGCATCTACCTCGGCATTCACGCGGGACGTATAACGACGGCAACGTTAATTCGATTGGTGTAAATTAGCGACTATCAACGGAGTCCCTTGACATTAAACTCTGTATACAAAATTTTAAAGCTTTACGCGGAAAGGAGCGATAACAAGGACCTTAAGGCTGCTTAAAGGCATGTGATACTTTACCATAAGAGCAATTTAGTTTCCGCAACTTATTTACGTACGGTATTAAATAGAGGTAAGTGGCTTAGTTTTAGTGAAAAATATTTATTATTGCGAACGTAAAGTTGCGGAAATTAAATTGCTCTTACGGTAAAGTATCATGTGCCTAAGCATAGTCATTTAGTCCATTTGTCACCTAAAAATTTGTTGTCTGGTTTCCAATTTCCATATTATGTAGAATAAGGTTCTTACACAGGGAATTGAAAGAGCTCACTCAAGGATATCTTGGTTTCCATGAGTAATTCTCGTATTCCTCGATTACATTCGATACAGTAATCAATCGCCTCTATTGTATATTAGAATACTCTATGCAGAAATCGAAACGTTATTAATTAATTATAATAAAATAGGATTTCTATCTTTCCACAAGGCATTGAAGTTCCTGCGTTTCTACTAGGTTAACGCGTATTTTTTTCTCACGATTTTCTCTAGATTAGGGTGGTCCTTATTTTTCGATTTTCGATTCTTCTTGGTCTTATCCCCCTATTTTGTTATAATGACCAAAAAAATTATCTCCACCAAATTTTAGCGAACTCGGTTAATATTAAAATTCGCCGTATACCGTCCAAATAAATGCAGGTATTTCTTTTTATATTTCACACCGAAATTCTTTGGCTCTGTGCAATTGTGGTCTTTAGATTAATAATGTTAAAAAACAAATCTACACGAAAGAATTTTTTTTGCAAAATTTACAAAATGGAAATTGTAATTTTGGTTCAAATTCAGGGGTGCCTAATAAGAAGGACTTAAATTTATACAGCGTTAAATCTAAGAAGGGAATGTAACAAGAACTATTAAACCTTCTTTCCGGAGTCAAGATTGAACTTGAAGAAATAACAACTAATTCGAAATTTCCCTGCTAGTACTGACATAAAAGCTTAAAAGTTATAATTCATCATTCCGTTCAATTAACCTACGAACGTAATCCATTCATTCATTCATTCATTCATTCCTTATTGTGATGAAGGATACTGTTAGAATAATTCACAGTATACAAGTTCATCAGCATTTTTGTTGTCCAAATTCATCACACCTGATATAGTGATATTACGTTGAAGTTATTGTAGTTCCTGACTGTTACGTATCAGTTCCTTCCGGTAGAACCAGTGCTGCGGCCTTGTACGCACCCTAGTCCGTTCCGCGTTACGTATACTACTACGTGTAGAGAAGAGTGACGTCAAGTGCGTGGTTGTGTTGCGGTGTGGTACGGTACGTACGTCCGCGTCGTGGCTTGATGTTTCACGAATTGGGTCAAGAGGGAGAGAGATTGGCCGCGGCCGTTTAACTTAAGCTGACTGCTCTTGTATCATCGACTCTAAGGCACGGGGATATCAATGACAGAGCTTAATTTTACATTTTCACAATCACAGATTTGCTACTGCGTATCACGATCAGTTCGGAACCAGAAATCTTCAATTTAGGGATGGCCTTGTCCATTCTGATTGATTCCTTTGTCGTAGAATCGAATCCTCGATTCTTGATTCTAAGGAATCGATTCTTCGTTGGAATCGACATCGATTCCGATCACAGAGCTATAAGAAAACAAAATTTTCGCTTCCTAAAACTTAATGTTTTCTTCCATCTCAAAGTGATTATAGATGTAGAATGATAATATTTATGATCTAAATTTTAAACGTCCAACGTGAAACATTTGTTTTGCTTTCTCATTATAGAGGTTAAGCTTTGCAGTCGTAATATTTTCAATTCTCTTGAAAATTATCGTATCCACTTTCTTTCAAAAGTTTAGTTAAGAAACTAAATCCTTGGACACGTTTTGAGATATTGGTTGTGCAAATAAGTCCTACAAATTTCATCAATTTATCTACAATTTTTTTAAGTTACTTATAGTGGCGACACTAAAGCTTCTGTTGGTTTAATTCGTAGAATTAATTGTATATCAAAAAGTAATCATTATATTCTAAGAACAGTATGTGTGTGGTCAAGTGACGCAATTGTTTATATGATAGTCGAGCCTAATTCCAATAGCTTCCTTTATTATGAATTTTTAATTTTTTAATTTTACGCTCAAAAAACGTCTTTAAATTTCATGCCTGCTGACTAAGGATTACCGAAAAATTCTAGTCTGAAAAAGGTATAAAGTTTGCTATAGTAAAACCTGAAACCTCACTTGACATCAGGATTTCTGCTTGGAACTTAACAATTCGATTTTCTCTTTATCTCTTTAAGCGGCAAGGGAAAACATTCCCTAGTGCCAGAATCTGATGGTTTCTTCTGGAAAAGTACATATTGTACTTTTATTATAACTATAAATATGTATGTTACTAGAGTTTTTTTGTGTGAAAGTTTAGTTGAAACTTAACATAAAGGTGAGAAAACACTTGTTAATAATAAATAAAGTTTTGGAATTGATTGATTCACTTTTAAAAATGTTACATTTATATACTTAGAATTAGAAAACATTCATTGGCAGAATGTTGAGTAAAGACAAATGGTAAACATTATCAGTAAATTATGAAATGAAAGTGATGATGCATAAAAGAAAAAACAAAGAGAAATGTGAAGCTGTGATTTGGTACGGTATTTAAATAAATTTACGTCTATAGACGTTAAATAACGGTAAAAATGAGGTTCCACGATTAAACTTGGATATGTATCCGGATATTTTAAGTTTGTTTGTCCCTGAAAGTACACCTACCTACAAGAAATAGAGTGAAGCTATTTGTGTAGCGCACGCGTTTGTTCCACTCGCATCATTCTGTTCTCTCACCTCTTCCAGTCAAGTTATAAAAACATAAATGGACATTTTTGTAAACATAAAGCAACATTTTCATAAACGACCTTGACACTAATCTTGAACTGCGAAGGATATCCAATGAGCACGAGGGTTATTCATTCCATGAAGGGATATTTTCTCTTACATTATAGTGCAAGTATTTCAAGACGAATACATATTTTTAGCTTTGACAAAATAATGGATTTGATATTATTTGGATCTATGTTAACTGGTTCAATGTCTTTTGATCTTTGTAAATAACCAACATTCCGGAATTTGTTTGTGTATCTTTATGAAATAGTGATTGACTTATTGCTCTTGAAATAGGTATATCATCCACTTCTACTTGTTCATTGCAGATATTTAGAGGTTGAATTCTATAGTCTAATAAAAGAATGAAAAAGCTAAATATAAACTTTACAGATATAATCAGCAACCCTAAGAAAAGTTTGTTGTCCGATCAGGGTGCAATACAAAGCCACATGGGCCAATGACCGGCGATGACAGGGAAAACGTTGTATCATCCGAAGACTTACAAACGCCCTAAGCCATAAGCGGAAGTCTTTTAATGCGGCAATTAAAGTACATAGTCGGATTTCTTCAGTGGTTATGTTTTTAACACATATTTGAAAATTTTACTTAACTTTAGAAAATTTCTTGATACATATAATATATAAGTGAACAATTATTTCAATATATTAAATAAATGGTTTGTAAAAATTTATTTGCAAATGAGAAAACTTTAAAAATTCTCTTCAGTGCCAATTTTTATAAAATGAAGTATTTAAATTGTAAAACTGTGACCCGGTAGAAACAACGAGGAATATGGCAGGAAATTTCAAGTAGAGTTAAAACAATGGAGACGAAAGAATGCTCAATCAAACCAATCAATCTAGAATCTCAGTACATGCATGCCAGTAGTTAGGAAGAAGAAATGAATGCGTACAATCAAGACAGAAATGGTAGCTTTATCGCACGGCTCGAAATATCAGATGAATTATAAATAGGTTACGATCGATAAGCGCCCCAGAACAGACATGCCTATGGCGCCATCTAGTCTGCCTGCCATATCTATCCAGTCTACTCTGACCCTAAACGTAAATTTTGAAATGATCCAGTTCGCATTTTTTCTTTTAAAGCAAACAAGGTGTGACATAATATATTACATTTCAAACACAAATATAACACACAAAAAAATTCCAAACTGTTTCAAGATATTAAAATTAAAAAAGATTTATCTCTAAACTATCCTTTGAAACTAAGGCAGTAGTTATTAATCGAAAATTCGCATTCAAAATTGCTGAACAATCATTCATTTTGGAAAATGAACAAAATTTTTTCCATATTGCCTTTTCAAATGAAAGCAGGCAGTAAACAAAAAATTTTGACAAAAAATAGTATTATTTTACAAAAACATTTGTAAAATGTAAAAATTTTGTAAAATTTCACTGCATGCTAAATTTTTGCACAATAATTAATTTTAGGAAACAAAAATTTGCTACAATTTTAAAGTGAAATGTTCAGTTTGTATGCCCTAAGAAAGAATGAGAAAATTTTTATTAATTTTCAGGCAGGAGTCTAGGAAGACTAAATCAGCAATAGAGTATGTGTAACGAAGAAATTGGAATGAATAGAAAACGTTGTGTCGCGTCAGTGCGGTATGAGCTGTAAGGGTCTCTAAAAGGATCGACCTTTTCAATTGTCGCGTGTCCTTGGTTTTCATCGTCATTGTCGGTCATGAATTGGTACAACTGTTTACTATTTAATTAACCCATTAGAATAATTTCTTACAGCAGGTGAGTTACAAAAAAACCATCCTGATTACAAGATTAAAGTATCTTAACATGTTCAAAACCAAAATTACCCATTTTTATCATTTAATTTTTTGATTTTTAATATAGCCTTGTGTTAAATGAAAAATAGGTTTTCAAAATTCAGTTTTTGGTATATTCATAATTTAATCTTGATTCAAAAAACTTTAAAACACAAACATAGTTGTCAAAAATCTAAAGTATGAGCATCAGTTACAGGCTAAATTATAGCGAGACCCATTTCCTATAAAACAAGCTGAAGTAAAGTTTGACAACTTTTCTCTAAACTATTTCGACTTATATGTAATAAGAGGCCATAAAAATATTGTATAACACTCAACTTTTAAAACTACATTGGTACAAGGTCAAGTTGTTTAAAAAAATATATTAAATAACTTAAACAGATAAAACTGATGAAAGTTTAGTAAGATTAAAAAATTTTTCCATTTTGTTAAAGTATTACTACATCAAACAGGAAATTTCGAAACAATATGCTTTCATATTTAAAGAATGTGTAAAAGATAGAAAATGAATTCCAAGGAATTAGCTTGCCTAAATATAAAAACATCTTCAAGTAATTCGAATAATAAAAATATTCTTGACCTTGATTTGGCAAAGCTCAAATACCGAGAAAATGATCTCCACTTAATTTATTACTAACGAGTTAATAGCATATTTAGAGCTAGGAAGTAGTTAAAATTGAAAAAAAAAATTTAATTACATGTACTAAACATTGAAATACAATTTTCATTTCAAAGAAACATTGAGTGATAAATAAATTTCAACAATTTAAGAGAGAGAGCTCAAAATCGCTTGTTATTGTGAATATACAATTATTTAGAGATTAATTGGCACTAAACAAATCTTCGCCGTCAAAAATATTTCCCGAGTTGGGAATTGAACCCACAACTTTTCTGTTACTAACTGGACTGCGCAGAGAATTTAGAATTGTTCTTCAAGATCACAAACTTTTTTTTGGAATCAATTCAAAAACATTTTTGTCTGTGCAACAATTATTCAAAAACGTTATAACTACTTTCAATCTAGAAGATTAAAGTTGTTTCTCTACAGTAAATTATAATCGACCAAATGAAATAAATAGTGTTAAAGAACTTAAATAAATGAAGCAAATGTGCAAAAAGAGAAAGACTCGAAGAGTTGATTCCCCAGAGTGAATTCCTGCTCGATAAAAACATATCATTGGATCTCAATCCACTCATGAAAATAAAATTTCAATATAGATTCTTCAATCGTTATTTCAAATTCCGACTAAATTCCTATTATTCGAACAAATCCTATTTTTGAATTTGAAACGGTATATTCCGCACTAAGAAAAGTATAGACCTTCCTCGACAGAAGCTTTGCAGCTGGTAGCTTCCGCATGCGCAGTAGCTTTCCTTAATAATCACTAAACCACCCCTCATCCTTTAGGAGAAAATCTCTATATAAATTTATATTGTATTATAAAATTTGACAAGGAGAAAGTAGACAATAAAAAGTATCGAATGTTTATCCATTCCAGACTGAATCCACAAGCAAAATTTAAATCGATCAGCAATGATTTGCCGAACGTCCTTGAGCCTCTTTGCCCTTCCCTACAATTGGCCGAGAAGCTAAGGGCGAAGCCCTCTTTAGGAGAAGGATTCTTTGCTGACAAAATTCGCTCCAGCAAGAGGTTGATTAAAAAATTTTCGTCTTTGGGATATCCTAACGACGTCTCTAGACCTTCCATGTCATTTCAATTGATGTTTTGTGAACATCCATAAGACATCTATATAGCATCCTAAAGACGTTCTTAATTTATGAGACGTCCACAGGACATCAATTGGAATGATATGAACATCTCAAAGAAAAGAATATTCCTTCCCAGTGGGGGCCCGAATCGCTATTCCTTAAGATTTTAAAAGTCAACCATGTCTTGTGTGGACTATGGGCACTACATAGTCTATACCATACATCTTCATCTTCACCAGCAGAGTTTTCACCAATTCAAGATCAAGAGACTCGTTCTTCTAAGTCCAATTCTAAGTTAATTATGTGATTTCTCTGGTGTATCAAAAGAGAATTGCCAGCACTAAGATAGCACTACAGAGCCGTGCTTCGAATCGACGATTATGCGTGCTGAAGGGGCGAAAAGAGAATGCGTGAGAGAATGAGAAGGGAGAGAGGGATTGGTCGCGAGAGGAGAGAAATATATGGACTTGTTCCAACCCTCGAAGCCCTCCAATTCTCTCTTTCTCTCTCATTCTTTCACCCTTTCTTTTTCGCCTCTCTTCTTCTTCCTCTAGAACCACCCTCTCTCGCTCTGCGTCGATCGAAACTCCTCTTCAGCAGCGGTTACGCGAGCATCGTTCAGAATATACCCGTTTTCTCCAGCCGGACGCTGAACGTCATTGATCTTCACAGTCAGGGTGTCGATGATATGCCACTTGTGAAGGTATCAATAGCAATAAAATGAGAATTACAGGAGAACCATTAACATCACATAGAAATGATGATGGCAAATACGTAATTGTCATATATAGATGGTGTTCACACAAAGTTGGTAAAGCACGTGATTGATCCGTCAGAGCCGGGACCCGGAAGCCGCTCTTGGCGAGTTGGTACCCCGCGGAAAATCCTCATGAAGGAGCACTGGTGTGTCACTCTAGATGGGAAGCCCAGGCACCGGTGAACGGATCACATTTTATTATCTTTTATTATTTCACTCTAGTTTTGTTCCTCTTCCCTCCCATATAGTCTTCTAGCTCTTGTCATATCTGGCACGGACTAGAACAGCATTGGCACTCTAATATAACGCGATCTCGAACTGCACATTATTCGCCGCACTGTACAAATCTCCGATGATCGATAACTCGGGAAAACTCTGCTCTCTCTCTCTCTCTCTCTCTCTCTCTCATTATCATATTTTCTCACAAATTCTCACCTCTCCTCAATCACACACAGCCACAGACACACACACACACACATAAATTAACATTCTCTCGGCCTTTCTTTCAACAATGAGCAGACAACAGGCAGAGATAAAAGGATTATTTTTAATAAAGGTTTAGGGCAAGATTGGGGCGGGGCGGGGTTTTAAGGGACAAGGAGGCTAGCGGTGCACAAACCTTGTCACCCATGGCTGCGGCGAGCGGTGTTCGATGTGAGAGAAGATAACAGCGCGGCTTCGAGTGGACCAGAGACTGACTGTCGTTTTCTGTCGTGTAGGACCGCCAACATCATCGACCCGTCCTCCCCACTCTTGAAATCGACAACCCCCACTAGTTTCCACCAGTGAATCGCGACGTGCTCGTGCGCTTCACCCTTCCTCAACCCGCGGAAGTGCATATCGGGCATATCGTGCATATGTACTTTCAACAACCTCTACTCCCACCTCTGACTTGACGCCGCACCCGAAACCCGAAGCTTCGCGCAAGCTCGGCGAGGTGCGCCAGTGCGCATGTCGTGGATTTCTAGCGAAACTGCGAGGACTACCGAGTTCACGCAGGGTGAAAACTGAAAGGACTGAAAGCTATGAGCGAAAAACAGATCTTAGTTGCGATGAGTCTATGCCTAGTATAAAACAAGACTCAGACTGCCGACTAATAGAACTACATCTTTGCTATTAAACCTATAATACTATAGAACAATTATCTCGAACTGCACTGCACCCCCAGTGGGCGTATAAAGCCACGCAGGAAAAACGCGATTTTGAGTATAAAAACCTTTCTTTGATTTCAAATTAGAGAGAATGTATTAGATTTGTGTAAAATTGTAGATTTGTAAAAAAATCTGTACATTTTTTAATTTTCATCAGAGAGAATGTATTAGATTTGTGTAAAATATGACCTCCTAAAGTTTTTGTCAAATCTCCACGGTTTGAGACCCTCTGAACCCGAAATTAATGTTTTTACGAATAACTTTCGAAAGAATTGACCGATTGGATTGGCCTTTGGTATACTCGTTTAGTGTCTTAAAATGAAGGTCAAGTTCGTTGGTCAGCCATCTCCGATGATCGTTGGACATCATTTTTTGGTCATTATAACAAAATAGTGGGGTGAGACTAAGAAGAATCGAAAATCGAAAAATAAAGACTACCCTAGTATATATAGATCCACAAGAGCGATGACTGATTGAGTAACTGAAATGTTCGACCCCTTCTCGATGAAATAGAAGGTTGTTGTTTTTTTGTAATCGATTCTACGAGATACGTTATTCCAAGTGAAAAATTGTCAAAATCACCAATTTTTGATTTAAAGGTGAAGGTCTCCAATCTCGGTTATAATAGGGAAAAATGTCTTCTTTTCACCCCCAACCTATAAAATCGACAAGAGATTAATAAAAAACAAAGTAAAAAAAATTATGGTAATTATGGAATTTTTTTTTCAATAAACTTATTAACTTATTTTAACGAATTAAAAAAAGAAATTTCTTAATTCAAAATTTATCAGAAGCTTTTTCAAAATAATAAAATTTTGAATTGAAAAATGTATTTCAAATCAACTTTTTTTCTAAAATGGTTTTAAGGTAGTTGTCTCGCGGCAAAAACACTCAAAAGTTTATGCTCAGATAGATGTAAGATATCACATGTTCTCTCCTAACTATTGGTCAAAAATTTTGACTGGGATTGTATAATCGCATAGAAGCATCCTATATACGTATACACACATTCACAGTCACAGTTCGTATGGAAACGATATTGACAACACTGCAATTTAATTCTCAGAGAAAATGGTGGTGATGCACTTATAGCCTCAAAATAGTATTGTCAAAATCATCGAAATGTCATCTCAGTGTTGCCACATCGTCACTGCATACCCCCGCCATGTGTCTCGCGAGAACAGAAATATTATTCTTTTCAATATTATATCTTTTATATTGAACGCACAATAATTTTGATTTTTTTTCATAAAATCCACACGATATTTTACTATACATCTGTAATTTTTTAGCACAATGGTAAGATTCGTTTTCATACTAGACTTCATAATGTGGCGATTGCCCATGTTAGCTATAGGAGACCCATGCAAAAAGTACTGAACATAATTAAATATATTTACCTTTAGAAACACACGATTAAGCTAAAAATTCGAGCATGGTTAGATAACAATATTTTCTACATATTTTGAAAATTTTAGACAATTCTTAAGAAAGGTTCGATTTTGACACAATTACCTTAAAGATCTCCGCTACCTCCTCGCGGTGCTGCAGGGCAACGGATAATTGAAAGATTTTTCACGGCAAACAGTAGAGGCAAATCTGTCACGAGCAGATATAAATATATATATATTTTCTATATAATTTTCTTTTTATGTAAATATTTGGGTTGATATATTAAAATGGCACACCCTGTATGTATTTGCAACAAATCGAATTTGTGCACACGCATCATCTTATCGAAATTAAAAAGTAAAGCGACGCCAACGATTAAGTCGATTGTCTCTCCTCTTTAGTGTGATAGTCGCTTTAAAGATAATCGGTAAATTACACTTTGGAATAACTCGGTGGCATTATCATCAGAAAATGTATTCGCTTTATCTAATCCCCCCCACCCCCCACCCTTCGCGATTTTCATCAAATCAGTTTTTGCGATATGTGTCTGTACTTCTTTCAGTGTTGAAAAATGAAGGTTAAGTTTGTTAGCCAGTCATACATATTTGAACAACAATCTTGCGAGCTAAGCAAGCCACGCGTGCAACGCGTGATGAGAATGCACGATCAAAATGAAGCAGATTTTCTAATATGTATCTTTAAATTTCGATCTCAACACCTTCAGTCTCTTAAGAATCGTCGAAATTTCACGAAATCTTTGAAATCCTTTGTTGAAAAAAAAAAAAAAACCCTTAAAATATCTATAATGTACTTGAAAAAACAATATCTTATAACACCATATGAAAATTGAAAAAAACATGGATGAAAATTGTTTTAATCACTTCAAATCCCTAAAATTCCATACAACATAATAAAACCTTTTAAATTTCCAGAAATTGTTTAAATCCCGAATAATTAGTCTTGAGCACCTAATCATAAATAAAATTTAGACCGTCTTAATCTCCGTCTTTCGTAAATTCCAACATTTTTAGCTGTCTTCTGAAGTGGCAAGTAAAACGCGTCACTGAGCGACGAGACTTTGGATAGGTAATAATTGTATAAAACTTACCGTTAATGATCATGTACGAAAATAGTGACCAACTTTGTTGGTACGACAAGTCGTACGTCAATATTTAAGTATAACTTATTTCGTTGCATATATGACGTAATTTGGCACGGCGCCAGACCGTTCAACACCCTTTGATTTTCTTTCCTCAAGTATAAAAAAATAATAATCTCATTTATGCATGGTAGGCGCTAGGCGCTCGGTTTTGTATAGGCATACTTAGCCAATATAAATTTTATAATTAGGCATTGCTTTAAAAAAATTACTGAACCAAAGATGCACAATTAGGGGGTTTCCATCAGATTTTGACCTGTATTCCCCTGAGTCCTTACCCTCATCTTGGAAGAGAACAGTCCACTGTCAACCTTCTCGACGACATCAAACAACGAACAATAACTTCATAACTAGAAATACATGTCAATTGCTTCAACAAATATTTATGTGAATAAATAAATAACTGTTTTGAATTAAGGCATTCGTATTTATTTCAGCAATGATATTAATAGTTTTTAAAACTTTTTTCTTTAATTATATTTATGAGATCTTCCAAATTATATTTGAAAAATTTTTTTTTTTTTTTTTTTTATAAAATAGGGATGAAAGCAAAATTATTTTTACATATATTTGAAAACACCCGGTGCTTCCTGCAGTTTAAACAGTGATTCCCAACTCTTTATGTGGAGCAAGAACTGCTACCACGTGTAAATTTTGAACAAAGAGCGATTAAACGTGAAGAATTCAAATGAGAGGAGAGCCGTAAAGTAAGAGCATGAATAGCGCCGAATTATGTCTTACATCCTCTGACTAAACCGTAGCTGAAAATCGACTTACAGGATGTACAGATTGGGAACGAGCATTTAAGTCGAGTTTAACCGGTTCAGTTCTGTTTGAACCTCAAAGAATAATGGGATAATTGAAACATCCCAGAAGATAGAAGAAACGCTGGAATTTTTTACTTATCGCGTCTATTACACAGAAAGAATTGCAAAAATAAACCATGATTCTAAAGTAACATAGAAGTGATATTGTTGCTCTAAAGTCTAAATTATAGAGAACGTACGTAACTCAATGTCTTAGATATTTACTTTATGTCGATCATGTGATTTAAAATATTGACCCATACCACTTCGAGTTACATATTAGTTTTGAATATAAATAATATTAAAATTAATTCCTACAACATAATATTCTGTGAACATAAAATATCGTCCTGAAACTTATATAACACTTGAAGTGTTTCGCAGGTTTCGCTCGTTTTTTTTTGCACGCTTATCGTCACGTGCAAGCGTAGGCAAAATCGCGTACGAATTAAGTGAATAACGTCATCGCCTTTCCTCTTTCTTAACGTCTTTAAAGCTAATATGCATCCATATACCCCATATATCATTATTAAGTATATACATATATGTGCAATAACTTTTCAAAAACGGTAAAGTAGTATAAAAAACCAATTGCATCTTGGAAATTCGTATTCCTTTTAAAGAAAAAAGACAGAAAATTCCTAAAATAATTTAACTCAATCCGAACATGCTTTGCATTCCCGCCGCATAGCACTCAAGGGGGTAGTCTGGTAACTAAATTTCAAAAAATCGAAATTTTTTTTTTTACATATTTAAAAAATATAATTTATTGAGAGTATGTGTATAGGCAATGTACTCATATCATCTATAATTATTATAGGAAAATTAATACTTCACGATCTCAAATTTCACAACCTCTTAAATTTCACCGCATCTATGGAGTGAAGGAATTTGGTGAAATTTGAGGGAGTCGAGATTAGTGACATTTTCATGTGTCATTTTAAAGCTAACTTCGTGCGTAGTGCGCTAAACCTTATACAGGGTGTCCCACTACCTATACACCTACAGGTAATATGTGATAGAACACAAAAAAAGAAACAGAAAAGTCCTCTGGCAAATTTTGATCAGGGCCTTAATTTGGGCACAGTACATCTTCAAAGTTGGGCATAATGAACCAATCAGGAGCGAGATTTAGCAACCAAATGTTTCTCGCCAACAGGTACACTGTCTCAACACTTGAAACACAATCAAATGGTTGCTAAATCTTTGAAGATGTACTGTGCCCAAATTAAGCCCCTGATCAAAATTTGCCATAAGACTTTTTTGTTTCTTTTTTTGTGCTCTATCACATATTACCGGTAGTTGTATAGGTGGTGGAACGCCCTGTATTGGTCAAACGCTCAAGCACGCGCTTCGTCTCAGTATATTCCTATCAGGTAGCTGAGGATACTAGATTGAATATCACGTGACTGGAGAACACAACTGTCATTCATTGCAAGCATCTCGCATCTCGCATGACCTTCAGAAATACGTACTTATGAATAGCATTTACGCATGCTCATTTCAAAAGTGCTCTGTATTTGGAGAATTATACCCAAAACTTTCTCTCTAACTAGCTCTTTTTTTGAGTAACTTTCAGAACACTAATTTCTAGTGTTCAAATTCACATATTTAAATGAATAATATGTTTCGGCAAGTTGTCTCTCCATTGAAGTGAGTCACCAGATAAGTATTTTATGTCGGAATGATGAAGTGTACGCTGTAAAGTCAGGCATGGAAACTAGCTGAGGTAGATTGAACGTAATGTGTCTCTTCCTCCTTTACAGATACAGTCATGGTCACCACGAGTTCACATGGTCACCGCAGATGCACAAACACGTGATATGGTTTGGTCATGATTGCGCGATATCATAGTATAGTACTCTAAATCTGTATTAGTAAAATACAATTGACTGTCAGTAAAATTCGACTAATATCTGTAGTTGAATAGAATTGAGTCACTGACAATTACTAGAATCACATTGATGTGATTGCATTAGTATAATGAAAATTATTAATTGAATCAGTTCTCTATAAAAATGACGCCCTAATAACGTCGGAAACATTTTCTATAAATATAGGGAAGGAGTCACAATTTCTGCATGTGTAAAAAAAAATGAATTTTCTAAAAAATTTTAAATTTAATTTTTTAATTAAAAAGTTTTCATAATTTTTTTTTTTTGTAATGAAATTACAAAAAACTAGGCGTGCCATTGTGAGTACACATTGCACATTCTCATCACACTTCGCGCGCTTGTATTAATTCGTTTACCAACCTTCATCGTTGCTATGTATACTTTTATTTAAATTACTTTAGTTTCAAATGAAAGAGAAAACTAATTTACTTAAGATTTTATTAACCTTAAGAAACATATTCTCATCACAGCACTCGCGCTTCACACTTTATATTTTATTAAACATCATATAAATTATTTATAGTTATTTAAAAATTACAATTATTTCGATTTTTCAAGAAATTTCAAAAAATTGTTACGTCGGTCCTGTATAGGGCGTTCAAAAAGATATATTTTTCATCCTTTGAGGATGAAATATATAACACATAAATATAATAAATTCTCTGATGAGAATGTAATAACAATAGACATTACAAATAAAGTCGAAAACTGATCAAAAATCCACTTTAATATTGCGTCAAATTTCTAATGGGGTACTATATTTTCTGTTCTGCGCAGAAAGGCATACACCAGGGATCCTGAACCTGTACCTGCTCAATCCAGATAATTCTAGATATTGTGGTAAGGGAGGTTGTGAATAAAATCTAAACTATACGCAGGAGACTTTCTGGAATTCGATTAAGTAACTTTTCGGTTTGCATTTTTTTTCAAAATGTCACCTCATGAGATCACATAAGATGACGTAAATTTGGAAAGATCGAAAACCGAAAAATAATAAGTTACATATTCGAACCCATATAGATGGGACAAAATTCTGTACCGTTATTAGGTATGCATAGAGAAAACTGGAAGGTCAAAGTTGGAAAGTCAAAATTTAGCGAGCCGGTGTAATTTTCTAGATGGTCAGATGAGCATCATGGAAAATCGTCCGACTGCTGCACCGATGACCCGTATTCGATTCCCGCCAGGCGCCAACTTTGTTTTCTTCTAACTCGATTTTTTTCTGTTTCAGCTTATAGTATACCTCTGATCTCTAAAATTATTTCTCATTTTGCGCACATCGCAATTTAACATTTATAAATTGGAACGATAAAGCTGTTAAAATAATAAAGGTGTTTGTGACGTTTAAATAAAAATGCATTTATGATGAATTTTTGTCATTTAGTGTTAAAAGTATTGCAATTTTTTTTAGTGTATTCGGTAAAATTAACCAAAAAATTCGGAACTTTTCCGTGATAACAGATCCTCCGTCATGGTCGAACTGACCCTCCTCGAGTGGACCCTCTTATTTTGACGCTCTAGAGATGGCCAATTGACCATCTAGAAGGATGTCCTAAAGTCGACCCTCAAATAGAGTCAGAGCCAGTTTGACCGTCTAGAGACTAGAGGTTCAGACTCACCCTCGGGCTGACCTTCCATTTTTCTCCGGATGGATAAAAAAAATATATAATTATAAGAACGTTATGATAAGGGTAACGTTATCGACAACTCGCCTACATGACGGCGAAGACATCGCTGACTTCTTTCGGCGTATGGTATATAGATATTGGGTCTGATGTAGAGTACTCAGTATAGAGTATTAGACTGCCAGTCGCCGCATCGGATTTCTGGTTCTATCCGGTTTCGTCAGAGATTTTGCGTTCTGAATGAACGCTTGATCCAGAAAGAACCGGCGATGTCGTGCATCATCAGAAGTTTATTCGACTTACTGATCCCGTACTATAGTCTCGCATAGTCGGCAGGTGATTTGCGTTTTTCGGTTCTCACGCACTTAATCACTGTTTACAAACAAATTATAATCAGCAGATGAGTAATAATGACGGAAAATATACATCATGAATCACCATTATCTGCATTAAGTTGATAAAAGAAAGAAAAAATTCTTGTTTTGTACATAGAATCGTGAATTATTAATTTTCCAATTATAATGAAATAATTTGTTCTGAAAATCTTTATGGAATAGGAGAGTTATATGTAATATTAAAAGCAATAGAATATACATATATGTCTATGTTAAGGCATTTAATGTTACTTCAAAAGATTTTAAGGGATTTAAAAAAGAACATTTTTGGTGGTAGTTGGAGGTTGGGAGGGGGGCTACTAAAAGTGTCCAGTCCAAAATTTTAAACATTTTCCACCCTGAGATATTGCGAATACGCCAATGCATCTTCGGATCGAAATACATTTTTCAGGGATTTTGTTTTAAAGTAACAAGAAATTTCAAAATGCTATTTTTTAAAATACTCTGTCAGTCTTGGCGCTCCCTACCCAATATAGGTACCGTAAATTGTTAATTGTTACTTGTAGTTGGCTTACAATCTTACATCTTATTGGAACCTCCTGCAAGTGCAGTTCCCACTAATCCGAATGCACCTAGAGTGAGATTTTTATGGGATCATGGTTGTGCAGAAGTAAAAGAGAAGACGGGGTGAGGTTTACAGAGGTAGTCAAGGGTGGGGGTTGTATCGACCGCGCCGCACTGCGGGGCTTTATCCCCTCTCGCAAGCTCTATCGTTCGTCTGTTCATCTGTTCGTCTCTTTGTCTCTTCGTCTGTTCGTCCATCACCCTTTTCTCCGCTCATCATTCTATCCAAAGAGAAGCAAAAGCGAAGGCAAAAGCCCTACGACCCCCTTAACAATCCCCACAGCCATATCGTGTCTGCGGTGGGACTTTGGGACTTTTTCGAAGTAGTAGAAAATCGAACGAAACTCTCTTTCTAATTTATGGTGATAAAAATTAGCCATGTAATTATTGTTACTGTTATGTTATTATTATTATTGGAGTGAAAAATGTTCTGTGAAGAACATTTCGGGAGAATGAGAATACTTTCCTAATTAAAATTTTCGAGAATTTAAACAATTAAAACTGTATATTCTATAAAGATTTACCGTCTGCCGCTGGGGGCAGCAGCAACGTGGGGAGGGAATTTTTAAATTAAATGAAAACTGAGCTTTCGAATTCCCAAGAACGAAAAATAGACGAGTATTTCTGAAACGTTCTCGAGAATATACTCAGTTGCAGAAATTTAGCGAGAATGTTGGATTTTCTGCCATAATGTATGCCATCTCATATCATTAAAATATTCTAAAAATTAAAAATGAACTGTCACAATTTATGAAACAACATAAATTCCTTTAATCCTTTCGTTAAAGTCCATAAAATTCTATTGCGAGTATTCTGGTGATTTTTGAAAATATTTTGAGATGTATTGAAATCTTTGAAATACATATTACGAAAATCACTTTAAATCTTCGAAAATTTGTTAAATTTACTGCTCAACCAAGTAAGTTTCATAAATTAAGGTTGCCTATTTTTTCGATACATATTTCTTTCCAATTTTATACCCTACACCCTACATACATCAGCATCGAATAAAGGAAACATGCAACATTTTCGTATTACTACCGCCATCTCTAGGAGCCAGACCCTAAAAATCGGAACTATGAAAAGCAATACTTTTCCTGTGACTATGAGGTATTTTTACGTAAAGTTTTCTCGATTCTACCATTATAATTACTAATTATTATATGCAATCTTTAAAAAAGTAGTTAGAAGAAAAAAAATATGCCAAAAGAAGTTTTTTCATAAATTACATTTTGTATAAAAAACACTAGTACCGGTTCAGCTACGATAAAGCTGCATGCTGCTGTGCATAAAAGATATGCAATTTGTTAGGAGTGAGGAAATCCCTCTACAATTCAGATGAGAAGGTGGTCTAAAAGCGTTATCAAATTCTACTGTGTCCATTATATGAGGGTGTCGTTCTATGTAGGCGCAAAAAGCAAACTGTAAAATGAACAGCCAATTACAGTAAAACACACGGAAAAAAGAAAATGGCACAATATAACTCGATATCAAAGCAAAAAGCGCTCTAAAAAGACATTTAGCACTTTTTACTTTCCTCAAAGAACACGATTCAGAATAAAAGAGAATTTTTTTAAATGATACCTAGATTTTACCACGAAAAACGTTTCTAAATAAAAATAAGGGAGTACTATTTCAAATAATAAATTTCACAATGTAACATTGGGTTGAAGTTTCAGACGTCTAGATTTTTCAGACGAATTTTTAAGAGTTCAATTGTTTTTCCTTTACTAACCACAATACTGTGCATAAAGACTTTGACGATGCATTTTCCACTTAAAATATATAAAACTCTGCCACTTTTAAGGCACCTCAATCGAAAGCTAGTATCCAAAGGATTTGTCTGCACATGAAAATTAAAAAATTCCACTTGCGGAGGACATTCAAAAAACCCAAAGTCTGACTATAAATCTGAGTTCGCACATTTTGAGGGTGCACTTTCCCTCATCTGCGAATTGAATTTTTGAATTATCATGTGTACTGGAATCCTTTGACTATTAGCTTTCAATTGAGATACCTTAAAACTGGCCAAGTTTTATATTTTAAGTGGAAAATGCATCGTCAAAGTCTTTATGCATAGTATTGTGGTTAGTAAAGGAAAAACAATTGAACTCTTAAAAATTCGTCTGAAAAATCTAGACGTCTGAAACTTTAACCCAATCAATGTAACTTATAACGCACGCCCAAACGCATTAAAAGATCGCACTCGCTGGGGATTCGAACGCCCGACAACGCCCGACCTAAAGATCCTAAAACTTAATACGCACGCACTAATCGACTGACCATTAATGGACTTCGTAAACAAAATCTCTGCCAAGTTTTTCGCTGAAATACTATTTTACTATTTCTAAATGGTACTTTTCGACTCATCTTCGAGTTGACCCTTATACTATTTAAAACTCATTACTTTATCTAAATTGTAGTTTTCGAATCGCCTTCGAGTTGACTCTTACTATTTTAAAGTATCACTTTAAAATATTTTGCTATAGGAGTATAGGTACCTATATAGAATTTATAAAATTTTATAGAATTATTCTTATATAAATACAAACATGTACGGTACATATTTACATACTTGGACATTAAGCGCTTATCCCAACCTACACGCGCGTCTTGGTTGAGAAAACTAATTTTACTTATAGTCTCGCACAAGACTGAATTAGTGCATTTTAAGGAACTAGTTTCGGGCGGTTCTCTTTACTAAGAAACATGTTCCTGGGTATTGTGTGGGATGACCCTTGCGTCAAATCTGTTCATTTACTGTCTCAGAGAAGTCGACATGATTAGAGTAGCCTATGTGCAGAGTGGTACAAACATTTTAGGAACCGAGACAAAAATCTTCAAAGTAGTCACTATATCACTGGAATCGACAATTGTTTCATTTGAAAAATTTCAGAACAGTGGTTCATATTCTTTCAGAATGACAAACTATATATAAATATTTGTAATTTTGAAAAATTTCGTTTTCATCTTTGTTCTTCATGACGAAATAATAATATAATAAATATATCAGCTTCCATCCTTATTCGTGTTTAAAATTTGGGTTACACTACTATATTAAGAATAATGGCGCTGCTTTTTCAGCATTCCAGTATTCTGGTCTCTAGCTTTAATAACTGCACACTTAGTCATCTTTCTGTCTCAACAAGTTCCATATTATTAAAGAGCTTCAATCCAACATTATAATATACCTTTGTCCAGTTCTCTTTCTTCTCCCCTCTCCTTTTTCCTCTTGACCCCCTCACTTTGTCTCACCTTCAACGCTAATTTGAATGATATGGTTCGTGCTTATTATCACTAGATTAGCCATTATGTCATTATTTTAACGAGTAAATGTATGTCAGGGGATCGCAAAGTGTGCGCGGTTGCTTTACAACTTGAACTATTAGCTTCATTCAAAACTTATCTTAATACAATGAACTTTAGAGAAAAAAAAAACTAAAAAAACTGATAAGTAAACCCTTTTCGTGCCACAAATCTTTAAAAATATGCTATAAATGCATTAATTCTGCCTAAGACTTTTCAACGACTTCTTTTCTATAATTTTATTATTCTTCTGTCATGTATATCTTATGTAAAATTCTTCTAAATAAAAGAAACTATTTTATGTGAAAGATTAATGCAAATGTTGATAAAATCTGGTATTCGTAATATTCCTTATGCTCCACCCTGTCATAATGCCCCGCTCTCCCCTTCACGAAATTCTCAAGTGAAACTCCTACAAAGTTTTCCCATATTTTGCTTCGCATAGCTATCAAGTGCGCAGTAATTGCTTTTAATAAAACAATAATTTAATTAAAATACATTTAAAACTTCATTAGAGCGGAATCACATTATTTTGCTTAAATTATTTCTATTCAATAAGTGAGTCATCAAATGTAAAGGTACAATTTTCCATGTTTTTCGAAATTGGATGTGATATTTGGATACGCTTTAATTATTTAAATCTTTAGATACTGAACAATTGAAAACTAAGGTATATTAAGTGCACAACTAGCGTAGTCATATACATTAGGTAGTTTACGTAGTTTTTACATGAAGTTTTACTTCGAAAACACCAAATTCGTATGGAATGCTGTGTTTTCGAAAAAGTGCCACTGACGGCCGCTTCGTAGCCGTCGTCGCACTACTTGCCTTTCTATGTTATTTTCTACATTCAATGTAGTCTTGGGTAGTTCGCGAACGACCTAGGTGAGAAGAGCGCTCCTTTAGGCGAACTATGCGAACTAGATCGTCGATGATCTCGATCTCAGTTTTTTATATATACTATATTTATTTTTTAGTGACCGCTCTATTATGGGTTGGCGCTGCTCAACCTTGCTTTTTGCTTTCCATTAGAATGTCTATTAAAAAAAACCTAACGAGCTAAAGAACTAAAAGAGCGAATTAGTTCGCCGTAGGACTGCGAACTAAATTGAGCGCTCCCAATGACGACCGACTATGCCCAAGACTAATTCGCGTTAGTATAGGGAACGTCGAGCGTAATAGAATTATCATTTGGTACATACTGACATACACTCACTTCTCGACCTAAGTTTCTGATCTATGCTCAATCGGTAAGCTATTTGCGTCGGCGCAGAAACTCATATAGTTCAGCATCTAATAATATTGTTTAATTAATTACGAATTAACGAATTTTAGCAATTAGAAACTTTTTTTCATTATACAAGATAAACCAGCTGTGAAATTGTATCAACTTTTGTGCTCATTCAATGAGCACTTTGCTTCCTGGAAGCATTAAGAAGTTAATATATTTTTTTAATAAGGATTATTTATTTTAAATAATCATTTTTAATATTATAAAAAATTCCTCCCCTTCCATTCTTTGTAATTTTCCCCCTCTCTCCCACCTTATTCCAACCTCACCCTCAAATTCCACCCTTGTCCTTGTCATCAAACTTTCCAAATCGTTATTCCTCCTTCTCTTCCTCTTACGCTTTCTATTCCATTTCTAATTTCCTTTTTCTTTACTTCTTCTTTCTCATCTCCATTTTCGAAAAAATACTTTCTTCTATTAGCTTTTAATTGAGATTATTTGAGAACTTACAATAGAAAAATTAATTTTTGAAAAATACAATTAACCATAACTTTCTTATTTCTCAATGAAATGCATTAATCATACAGGTCAATCGATTCGTCTCGCGACATAAGGAATCTTTTTTCTCTTTACATCTTCTTTGCATTTTGATTTTTCTCAGAGTCAATATCGGTCCGTTTGAATGTTCTCTACCCTTTCTCAAAGTTTCAGGTAAAAATCTTCATGATAAAACATTATGATCCTAATAAGTTAAAAAAAAATTTTTTTTTCTTGTAGGGAAATTTTACTTTGAACAACGAAATAATAGATCACAAAAATAACTACCTCTATATGCGGAAGCCAAATCAACAAAACAGGAGCTGAAGGTGTTGGATTATTTCAACAATTAAAAATGTATATAGGGCAAAAACATAATCTACATTTCGTAGTATTTTAATGTTTAGGTTACTCGTCATATATTCTGGGAGGTCTGGAACAAAAATCTCAGAGTGTATGTAATTTATATGTATAATCTATATAATGTAAACTATAACCATGGATTGAAATGAGTATGGTGTGTATGAGCTTTCTGTGACACATTAAGTATTTTATCTATAATCGCATCTAGATAAGCAAAGACCTACCTTCCAAGTGTTTTAAATAAAATTAATATCTTTGTTCTCAATTATTGTGTTATTTCCATAACCATATTTCCAATAGGTTATGGGCCCAGGTACTTATTCATATTAACTGTGTATTGTGTTTTTAAAAACTGAAAGTGACAGAAACTAAATCTAAGTAATCTTTTTAAACATTGCCAAAGTTCTTTATTATTTTTATTCGTATATCTATTCAAAATACTAACGGCTGTGCTGAGATCAGAACGCGTACATAACATCACATACATTAAACATCCGATTAGATTTCAGTAAGGGGCATTATATTTCTCATCAGAGTTCAAATCTTTATAATTCAATTTACTTGGAAGAGGTGTACTAACAGTTTTACAATCAGACATGTTAAATTTGTTTCGAATAGTTTTTATATACGCACTTTGATCTAAAGTAATTTTATATTTTCTGTTAATTCTAATTCCAACAAAAAGTTTAATTTCTTTTAAATCTACCATGCGAAATTGTTTCATTAAATAACTTTTGAAACTTTCCATTATCTTAATATTCGCAGTAGCAATCACAAGATCATCCACATATAGTACTATATATATTTTTTTGGATACATCTCCTCGATCCAAAATATATATACAACGATCAACATCTGAATAACGAAAACCTTTGTCTGTTAAAGATTTTCTAAACAATTCAAACCAACATCGAGCGGCTTGTTTTAATATATATATATATATATATATATATATA